>PUFA01000705.1:0-108009 GCA_003508835.1 Eonycteris spelaea | reverse complement strand
TTGCATTTGAAAAAAAACTTAATTCCCTGAAGGATAGCCAACTTTTTAAGCAGCATACGTTGATACAGCAGGTTGAACATTTATAGTTTTGAGTAGTCTTTAAGATCCATAATGTACAACAATTTGTAATTTCACTCAATTGCTAATTTGAATCATATGTATTTTTTAAGTTGAGCAAACCTAACTGGTAGCTCTGCACTTATATATTTGAGAGAAACAAACAAAAACAACTTCTGACATTCAGAAGCTGGTTTGGTACTATCAGCTGGATCTTGGTGTGACTATAAGCTTGCCTGTCACTCATAGAAGTTTTGGTGTTCTCTCATTGAATACAATTTCAGACTATCAACATTAGACAATGTCACTCTGTGACCATGATGAAATAAGATAAAAACAGGACCATACCATAATCATGCCAAGCTCAGGCAAAAAGATAAATAATCCAAGCCATAAAATACCAGCGTATCTTCTTGGTGTATTAGTTTTATATTGGTGTCATAATAAATTACCACAAATTTCACAGCTTAAAGCAACACCCATTTATTAACTCACAGTTTCGTAGGTCAAAAGTCCAGAAATGATGTGGCTCATCTGAGTTCTCTGCTTTAGGAATCACAGCTGAAATCAAGGAGACAGCGGGGCTGAATTTGTTCTGGAGGATCTGGGGAAGAATTTGCTTCCAAAGTCATTCAGATTTTTGTTGGAACTCAGTTCTTCTTGGTTATAAAAACTGAGGTCCAGCTTTCTTGGCTGGCTGTCAAGTAAGGGCTGAATCTTTACTCCTACAGACTGTTTATATTCTTTCTCATGCTTTTCATGTGACCCTTCCTTTAGCAATGGCCATTTGAGTCTTCCCTCAAACCTCTCCTGCTCCCAGTTTTATAAAGTTCTCTACTTTTAAAAGAAGGTTCAGGTGATTAGTTAGGACCCATCTGGATAATCCAGGATAAACTACCTGTTTAAGATTCATTACTTTAATTACAGCTTCAAAGTCACTTTTTCCATATAAGAAAACATATTCAATGATTTTTAAGGATTGATGGGGACAACACTGGGGTACCCTTCTGCATTACCACACTTGACTAACCTGAGTGACTGCTACTTCTCTACAGAACATTTTACCTTTGTTCTGTCTGCCATCCATATAGGTAAAATTTATTAAGAAGATATTCAATCATAGAATTACCCTCAGATGCTGCGAACATCCAATCTAGAGCAAAGTTTCACTTCCTTAATCATCCACTCCAATCTCATAATACATAATAGGAGCCCAAATCTTTTAGTAAAACTTTTCCAAAATCTTCTTACTGAGACTAAGTGTTTTAGTCCATTCAGGATGCTATAATAAAACACAGAGGGGATAGCTTATTAATAACAGAAATTTATTTCTCACAGTTATTATCTGGAAGTCCGAGATCAAGGTGCCAACATGGTGAGGTGAAGACTGTCTTCAATATTGCAGACCTTTCATTGTATCGTTACTTAGTGAAAAGTGCTGGGGAACTATATGAGATCTCGATTATAAGAATGCTAATGGTATTCATGTGGGCTCCACTCTCAGGACCTGAGGCCCCCCAAGGCCCCATATTTAACACCATCACATTGGGTGTAATTATTCCAATATGTGAATTATAGGTTGATATATAATAAACATTTTCACAGTTTTTTTGTGAAATTCAAATTTAACTGGGTATTCTGTATTTTTACTTGTTAAGTTCAGAAAATCCATGGTTCCAGAGGGTGTACATTCTCTCCTGCTTCAATGAGTAATAAACCCAGCTTTTTCTACTATGTGTGTGTTCCTGGTGATTTTTGGCCAAAGAAAATTGACATACCCAATAGGCCATGTTTCCTATATGCCAATGTGCTAGGAGTTTGGGGAGAATAAAATTATTTCAAATTCTTTAGTGTCCGATTTTTAAAAACCTGTTAAGATGCAGTGTTGGGAGGTTTGCTTTCAGGTATAACAAAGTAATAGGGATTATATTTACCCTCCCACCTAAAAACACATCGTGTGTGTGTGCGTGCGTGAGAGAGAGAGAGAGAGAGAGAGAGAGAGAGAGAGAGAGAGAGAGAGAGAATGGTTTTCAAGATACTGGATATCAGGAAATAAAGGGCAGTAGTCCATAAGAGACAAGAATGAAATAAAAAATGAAGTGGGAAATATAATTGCCTCAGTTTACTGCTTTGAGGTTGTTTCTGGAAAACAGCAGATGTAGGGAGATCACAGGTGGAGCTTGGAATGTTTACATGAAAAAAAAAAAAAGAATCTTAGTGCCGAGAGAGAAAACTCATGGGTCAGAGTACCAGAGAGGAGTTATCTTGACAGAGAGAATAACTTGAATATCTATACAGGATCCCCCTTGGGTATTCAACAGAGTACTGATCATAATACTTGTATGAAGAAAATGAATATGCTTAGTTAAATAACTATATGAAATGATTAGAAGGAAATTACCCAGCATTTATACAGGATCAGAAGTAGTGCCTATTCTCACAAGCCATACTGGAAAACCTGAATGCATGTAGCATTGAATAGAGTATTCATAAGTATATTGTCTCAGCGCAGTGGTGAATGATAATCAATAGACTAAAATGCTGCTCTGGTCCAGCCTAACAAATGTCAAAAGCAAACCCAAAAGGATCAAACTGCTTCCAAGTAGTAACTCCATTTTAGAGCAAAGCTCTAGAATATTTTTAGGATTGCAAATATATCAGCACTTCACAAGTTAAAATTTACAGAATAGTGCATCCAATCAATGAACACTGGTAATTTAAATAAGTAGGAAAATATGGTCCATAATGCAGAGAATAAACAATTAATTGAAAACAACTCAGAACTGACACAGGTGGTAGAAGTAACAGATGAGGACATTAACCAGTTTTAGAACTGTATTGCATATGTTTTGAAAGTTAAGTAAAGACATAAGAGATATGTAAAAGATCCAAATCAAAGTTTAGAAAATTACAACATCTGATATAAGAAATGCACTGGTTTGAATTAATGCTATATTAAACAGAGAAGAAGAAAAGATTACTAAACTTGAGCACCTAGCAATAGAGACTTAAAAATAAAACAAAAGAATAAGAATAAAATAAAATGAACACAGCATCTGTGAACTGTGGTGTAAATTCAAGCAACCAAATATTCATGGAATTGACATCTTCGAAAGAAAAGAGAGAGAAGTGAAGAAACACAAAGTATTTGAGGAAATAATGGTTAAAAATTTTTCAAATTTGATAAATTTACATACCCCAGAAATTTAACAAAACCAAAAGAAAGGAAGAAAGAGAACTGCCCCTAGACACATCACAGTCAAATTGCTCAAAACCAGTGATAAAGAGAAAAATTTAAAGTAGCTACAAAACAAAAAACACATGTGTACTGAGGAGAAAGAGTAAGGATGATATCTTATTTCCTATTGGAAAAATTGCTAGTGAGGAGACAGTAGAATAGTTTCTTTATTGTATTTTTATTTTTTAAACACTTACAGCACCTGGTATTCCTAAGTGGTCTCCCATCCAAATACTAACCAGGCCCAACCCTGTTTAGTTATCGAGATCAGACAAGACTGGGTGTGTTCAGGGTGGCATGGCCATAGACTTAGAATAGCTTCTTTAAAGTACTGTAATAAGATATAGAACAGTCAACTTAGATTTTTTTAAACACAAAATATCTTTTTAAAATGAGGGTGATATAAAGACTTTTCCTGTTCTTCAGAAACTAAGGGAATTAATCACCTGCAGACTCATACTACAAAAAAAAAAATGCTAAATGAAGTTTTCAAGCAGAAGGAAAATGGTGCCAAAAGGAAACCTGGATCAACACAATGAATGAAAAGCATCATAAATAGTATATGTATCGGTAAATATATGAATGTTTCATTATTATTTGAACCTCTATAAAATATAACTCACTATTTAAACAAAGAAATAAACAAAACAACAATTAAATTTGAGGTGAAAATGATAGCACAAAGTCCAGGTGGGAGGATTGGAAGTAAACTATTGCAAGGTGCTTATGTTATATGTGAAGTGGTATAGTATCATTGAAAATGGATCTGACAAGTTAATGATGTATACTATAATCCCTAATGCAGATATTAAAATTTTAAAAAGCTCCTGCTAATAACCTAAAAAAATTATGTCACCAATAAAAATCAATTAGCCCAAAAGAAGACAGAAAACATGAAAGAAGACATGAAAAGGAAGACAAAGAATAGATAGAACAGTAAAGGGTTCAAGATGGTGGGCTAGGTAAAAGTGGAGTTCACCTCCTCTCACGGCCACATTAAAATTACAAACAAAGTATAACAATCAACTTGAAGAACAACCTCAAGTCTAACTTATCAAGCAATGGCTGGCCTTGGTATGATCTGAAATTTTTGCGGGGCCACAGGCTTGTCTCTGACAACAAATCTGAATCTACATTGGCCCTGATAGAATCTGTGCTCACTCCACCCTGATAGTCCCTGAGACCCTGCTCCACCCAACTTGCAAATTACCTGTGGCAGGCTTGGTGGTCCAGCAACCAACCCCACCTTGCACTCTCCACAGAGGGAGCATATGACAGCAGTCAAGAGTCTTTAACTCACCCTGCACCAAATGTGAATCTACATTAGCCAGGTAAAATCTATTTGCTTTACCCTAGTGGATTTCCTGGGCCCCAGCATCACCTAACTTGCATACCACCCAAAGGCACTTTTAGCTACAGAGCTTTCTGGGCAGCCAGAAGGCAGACTCAGGAATTGGGGTACCCTGGACCTTTTGTTAAGCCACTCCAGGCCTGGTACTGAGGAAAACCATCCATGATTCACAGCATAGTCTCTCTCACATGATCCAGATCAAGCACAGGCAGAAACCACCCACAGATCACCTTGTAGCCCTACCAGGCTGCCTCAAGCAATCAAAAGCAGTGGCTAGCCTCGGCCTTCATGGAAGCCTCTCCCAAAGAGCTATAGAACAAACACACCTGGAAGCTGATGTCATGACACAACAGAACACTACCTGACTAGTTCACAAGCAGCACACCCAAAGGATGGTCTCAACAAGTACACAAGCCTGATAGGGTGAATCCCACTCTATGGAGTCAGTCCCAACATAGCAGCTCATACAATGTGGGAATGACCAGTCCTCCCAACCAGTCAGCCTGAGAGTCAGTTAAATCCACTGACATGCTAATAGAACCAAGGCTTACCAACAAAAAGAGAACATGTACAACTCATTCAAAGAATAGTCCTGGATCTTCAGCGCAGGTGATCAGGAAGACTGCAACCACTGGCCCACACAGGCACCGACTACATAATGCACCTGGCCAAGACTGGAGACATTAAAAATCTGTAAATATACACAAACAAACACAGAGAGGCAACTAAAATGAGAAAAAAGAAACATGCCACAAATGAAACAACTGGAGAAAACTTCAGGAAAAAAAATAAACAAAATATAGGCAAGAAACCTACAAGGCACAGTTTAAAACACTGGTTATAAGGGTGCTCAATGAACTTAGGGGGAAAATAGATAGTCTCAGTGAAAACCTCAACAGAGAGATAGTAAGCATAAAAAGGACATATAAACCATAAGAAAAACAGTCATAAATGAAAAATACAATAACTGAAATGAAGAATATCCTAGAAGGAACCCAACAGTAAATTGAATGAAGCAGAAGATCTAATCAACAAGTTGGAAGACAAATAGCAGAGAATACCCAATTGGAAAACAACAACAACAACAACAACAACAACACAAACAACAGGATATTTAAAGAGATATTTAGGATCAACATCCTAAACATAGGGGTACCAGAAGGAGAAAAGAGAGAGCAAGAGATTGAAAATATATCTGAAGGATTAATGATGGAAAATTTCCCTAACTTGAGAAAGGAATTGGACATACAAGTTCAGGTAGCAGAGAGTCCCAAAAAGGAGGATCTTAAACAGACCAACACCAAGACACATCATAATTAAAATACCAAAGATTAAAGACAAAGAGAGAATCTAAGAAGCAGCAAGGGAAAGACAGCTAGATACTTATAA
Organism: Eonycteris spelaea; assembly: GCA_003508835.1. NCBI lineage: Eukaryota > Metazoa > Chordata > Mammalia > Chiroptera > Pteropodidae > Eonycteris > Eonycteris spelaea. The sequence goes on along the minus strand of PUFA01000705.1, from coordinate 101,974 downwards.
GTGTACTCTCATAAGAATGTCAGCTGATTTTTCAACAGAAACTTTGCAGGCCAGAAGGCACTAGCAAGAAATATTAAAAGTAATGAAAAACAAGAACCTATAACCAAGACTACTCTACTCAGGAAGGCTATCAATTAAAATGGTAGATGGGATTAAGAGCTTCTCAGACAAAAAAAACAAACAAACAAACAAACAAACAAAAAACTAAAGGAATTCACTACCAACAAGCCAATATTACAAGAGATGTTGCAGAGATTTCTTTAAGAAGTAGGGGAAAAACAAACAAACAAAATAATTATGAATAATAAAATGACAATAAATACGTACCTATCAATAATCACTTTAAATCTAAATGTATTAAATGTTCCAATCAAAAGGCATAGGGTACCTGAATGGATAAAAAAAAAAATAAGACCCATAATATGCTGTCTACAGGAGACACACTTCAGATCAAATGACAGACACAAACTGAAAATAAAGGGATGGAAAAAGATATTTCACACAAATGGAAATGGGGAAAAAAAGCTGGGATAGCAATACATATTGGAGGAAAAATAGTCTTTAAGACAGGCTATAATAAGAGACAAAGAAGGCATTACATAATGATAAATGGATGAATACAACAAGAAGACATAACCCAAGTAAGCATTTATGCCCTTAACATAGGAGCATCTACATATATAAAGCAAATATTGACTTACATGAAGTGAGAGATCGACAGTAATACAGTCATGGTACGATTTTAACACCCTATTGAAGCCAATAGAAAGATGTTTTCAGACAGAAAATCAACAAGGGAACAGCAGCCTTAAATGATACATCAATGGATTAATTGATATTCTCAGAGCATTTCACCCCAAAGGAGCAAATTATACATTTTTCTCAATTGCATATGGAACATTTTCTAGGATAAGACCACTAGACCACAAAACAAGTCTCAGTGAATTTAAGAGGAATTAAATTATACCAACATTTTTCTCTAACCACCATGGTATAAAATTAGAAATCAGTTATGAGAAAAAAAAACTGAAAAATACACAAACACATGAATGCTCAATAACACACTATGAACAATAGGTTAACAATGAGCAAAGGAAAAAGCAAAAGATACAGAAAGACAAATGAAATTGAAAAATATGCCCCCAAATCCATGGTGTAGCAAAAGCATTCCTCAGAAGGAAATGCATAGCAATACAGGCCTACCTCAAAATAAGAAAAAATCTCAAACATTCTAACCTTACACTTAAAGAACTAGAAAAAGAACAGCAAACAACAACTCAAATTTAGTGAAGGAAGAAAATAATAAAGACTAGAGCAGAAATAATGAAAATAGAGTTTAGAAATATAACATAATAGATTGTAAAACCAAAAGCTAGTTCTTTGAAATGAGAAACAAAATTGATACACCTTTAACTAGACTCCTCATGAGAAAAAGGGAGAAGATCCAAATAAATAAAATAGGAAATGAAAGAGAAAAAGTAACTATGGACTCTGCAGAAATACAAAGCGCTATAAAAAAGTACTATGAACAATTATGTGCCAACAAAATGGACAATCCAGAAGAAATGGACATATTTTTAGAAATCTACAATCTTTCAAGACTGAGTCAAGAAGAAACAGAAAATCTGAACTGACTGATTACCACAAAGGAAATCTAATCAGTAATAAAAAAAAAAAGAAAAAAAAACTTCCAGAAAGAAGTTGGGACCATATGGCTTTCATTGGTGAATTTTACCAAACATTCAATGAAGAATTAACCCTATTTTTCTCAAACGATTCTAAAAATTCAAGAGTGTGGCAGGTTCCCTAATTTTTTTTTACAAGGCACAATTACCTTGATTCCAAACCAGATAGAGACATTACAATAAAATAAAACTGTATCTCTGATGAACATTGATGCAAATCCTCAACAAAACAGTAGCAAACTGAATTTAGTCATATATTAAAAATATCATATACCATGATTAAGTTGGATTTATTTTGGAGTTGCAAGTTCCATTCAATATTTGCAAATCAATTAATGTGATACATCACATTAACAAATTGAAAAAGAAAAATCATATAATCATATCAATAGAAGCAAAAGAAAAGCATTTGACATAATACACAATCATTTATGATAAATCTCTCAGCAAAGTGGAAATAGAGGGAACATACTTTCACATAATAAAGACCATATATGACAAACCACAGCTAATCCATAATCAATGGGGAAAAATTAAGAGCATTTTCCTTGATTAGGAAGAAGACAAGGATGTTCACTTTCACCACTTTCGCTCGACATGATATTAAGAAGTCTTACCTACAGCAATTACACAAAAAAGAGATATGGAAAGTATCCAAATTGAAAAGGAAATAGTAAACTCATTATTTTCAGATTGCATGGTACTATGTATAAAGAACCCTATAAATTCCACACACACCCCACACACAACACGCACACACACACGCACACACACACACAAATCTTGTATAACTGATGAATAAGTTCAATAAAGTATCAGGATACAAAACAAGTATTCAAAAGTCGGTTTCATTTTTATATGCCAATATCAAATTACAAAAAAAGTAAATTTAGAAAAAACATTTTATTTTTAATTGCACACAATATATATTTTTATTATATATATATATACCTAAAAATAAATTTAACCAAGGAGGTAAAAGGCTTGTACTCAGAAAATTAAGTTATTGAAGAAAGAAGTTTAAGAGATACAATTAAATAGAAGCATGTACCTTTCTCATGGATAGGAAATATCAGCATCATTAAAATGGTCATACTTCCCCAAAGCAATCTATAGATCAGTGTAATTCTATCAAAATACCCGATGACATTTTTTCAGAGAACTAGAATGAATAATCCAAAAATTATATAGAACCATAAAAGATTCTAAATAGCCATGGTGATGTTAAGAAAGAAGAACAAAGTTGGAGGTATCAACACTACCTTATATCAAACTATACTACAAGGATATAGTAATCAAAACAGTATGGTACTGGCATAAAAACAGATACAGAAAAAGATCAATGGAATGGAATAGAGAGCCTAGAAATAAATCCACCCTATTTAATATATAACATTTTAATATATGAAAAGGAGGCAAGAATATACAATGAGGTGCAGTGTGAAAGGTACCCACACTGTAGGTACCTTCAATAACTTCAATAACTGGTGTTGAAAAAACTGGACAGATACATGCAAAAAAATGAAACTGGACTACCTTCTTACATCATATACAAGAATAAAGTTAAATGGATTAGAGACATAAATGTAAGACCTGAAACCACAAAACTCCTAGAAGAAAACACAGGCAGTAAACTCTCTGGTATTGCCCTTAGTCATATTCTTTCTGATATATCTTCTCAGACAAAGGATAAAAAGAAAAAAAATAAAACAAATGGGCACTACATCAAACTAAAAGTTTTGCAAGAGTAAAGGAAACCATCAACAGAATGAATAGACAACCTACTGAATGAATAGAATATATTGCCTATGATACATCTGATAAGGGGTTAATATCTAAACTTTACAAAGAACTCATACAACTTAACACCAAAAAAAAAAAAAAAGCAATCAGTTAAAAAATGGGCAGAAAACCTGAATAGTTATTTCTCCAGAGAGGACACATAGAAAGCAACAGACATATGAAAAGATGATCAAGGTCACTATCATCATATAAATGGAAATTAAAACCACGATGAGATATCACTTTACACCTGTCATAATGGCTATCATCAAGTCAAAAAACAAAAGGTGTTTGGCAAGGATGTGAAGAAAAAAGGATCCTTGTAACAGTGTTGGTGGAATTGCAAGTTGGTGCAGCCACTATTGAAAACAGTTTGGAGTTCCTCAGAAAATTAAAAAATAGAACTACCTTTTGATGCAGCTATTTGTAACTTCTGAGTATTTACCCAAAAGAAAATTCAAAACACTAATTTGTAAAGATTTATGCACTCCTATGTTTACCCAGTGCTAACAATAGCCAAGATATAAAAGCAACCATAAGTGTCCATTGATAGATGATTTGATAAAGAAGCGTGTTATATATACACAATTTATTATTATTCAGCCATAAAAAAAATGAAATCTTACCATTTGCAATGATATGAATGGAATAGAGTGTATTATACCAAATGAAATAAGTCAGACAAAGACAAATACCATATGATTCCCTTATATGAGGAATCTAAGGTCAAAGAAATGAAAAAGCAAATGAAAACAGACTCACTGATAGAACTGGTAACTGCCAGAGGGGAGGAGATTTGGGGGGCAAGGTGATGAAGGTGAAGGAAATAAGTACAATTAGTAGTTAGAAAACAGACACAGGGATATAAAGTACAGCTTAGAAAACAGAAAAAAAGTAGAGAAAGCCAATGTAAACAAAAATTATTTGATAAAAAATCAGTAATATTTACAAATCTCTAGTCAGACTGACCAAGGGGGGAAAAAAGAGTGAAAACACATCTTAAAAATATTAAGAATGAGAAAGATAATAACACTAAATTTTTAAGAAACTAAATGGTAATTTCAGGAATATGTGAATAATTACAATCAACAAATTCAAAATTCAATGAAGACACATTCTTACAAAGGCAATAGAACCAAATTTACCCAATAAGAATGAGATAACCTTCAGTAAACTATTTATTTATTAAATAAAACTGAAACTTTAGTGAAAAAATCCCCACCTAGAAAATTCCAGTCCTAGAACATGTCTTTGATAATATCTACCCCTTAGGAAAAAAATAATGTTAGTATACACATATCCTTTTAAATCAAAAAGGAGAGAATACTTTCCAATTCATTCTGGAAGACTAGCATTACTGTGATACCCAAATCAAGAAACACCACACACACACACACACACACACACACACCACACACACACACAATATTTCAAGTAATGAATATATGTCAACAATTTTAAGCCAGATTTTATAAAAATCTACTCCCAACAATATATAAACTATAATATACCATGACCAAAATTGTGTGAAACATTTTAAAATTAATCAATGTCATTCACTATATTAACAAGAAAAAAAAAATAGATACAGCATGTCCTTTGCCCGTTTTTCAATTGGATTGTTTATTATTTGTTTATTTTTTGTTACTGAGCTGTATTAGTTTCTTATATTTTTTTGGATATCAACCACCTTATCTGATATATAATTTTGTGAATATGTTCTTTCCATTCAGTAGGTTGTCTTTTTGATTTGTTGAAGATTTTTTTTTCTGTGCAGAAGATTTTTTAGTTGATGAAATATCATTTGTTTGTTTTTGCTTTTGTTTCCCATGCTCGAAGGGACATATCCAAAAAGATATTAGTAAGACTGATGTCATGTAGTTTACTTCCTGTTTCTTTCCAAGAATTTTATTGTTTCTGGCCTTACATGTAAGTCTTTAACGCATTTTGGGTTTATTTTTGTATATAGTGTAAGAGAGTGCCTAATTTCATTTTTTTTTGCATGTATTCTCCAGTTTTCCTATCACCACTTGTTGAAGAAACTCTTATTACTTCAGTTTATATTTTTACTTCCTTCGTTATAGATCAGTTGACCTTATAATTCAGGGTTTATTTCTGGACTTTCTATTCTGTTCCATTGATCTACGTGTCTATTTTTGTGCCAGTGCCTTATTTTTATTAATGTTGTTTTTTAATTAGAGCTGACATTCAATATTATTTTGTTAGTTTCAGGTATACAATAGTGGTTGCACATTTATATAATTTACAAAGTGATTCTTCTTGATTAGTCTGGTACCCACCTATTACAAATATTATTGACTGTATTCCCTATGCTGTACTTCACACTCTCATAACTACCAATTTGTACTTCTTAATCTCTTTACTTTTTCACCAAGCTCCCTACCCCCAACCCTCCTTCCTACTTAGCAATCATCAGTTTGTTTTCTCTATCTATAAATCTGTTTCTGTTTTGTTTGTTTTTTTGTTCTTCAGATTTCACAAATAAGTGAGATTGTATAATATTTGTCTTTCTCTGTCTGACTTATTCGCTTAGCCTAATACCTTTTAGGTTCATCCATGTTGTTGAAAATGGTAAAATTTCATTTTTTTATGGCTGAGTAATAACCCATGTGTTTACATGTACCACCTCTTCTTTATTCAATTGTCTAATGTGTCACTTAGGTTGCTAGTACTATGCTGTTTTAATCACTATAGTTTTGTAGTATAGTTTGAGATCAGGGAGCATGATACCCCCAGCCTTGTTCTTTTTCGATATTTCTTGGCTATTAGGATTATTTTATGGTTCAATTTAAATTTTAGGATTATTTGGTCTAGTTTCTGAGAAAGAATGTCATTGGTATTTTGATAGGAATCACATTTAATTTGTAAATTGTTTTTGTGTGTGAATATATATATATATATATATAATATATATATATATATATATATGTTATGCAACAATAAGAAAGAATGAAATATTGTCATTTAGTATTATGCTAAGTGAAATAAGTCAGATAGAGACAGAAAAATATGGTATGGTTTTACTTATATGTGGAATCTTAAAAACAAACAAACAAAACAAAAACAGACTCATAGAAACAGAGTCCAAAAGGAAGGTAATATAGTCAATAATATTGTGATAAGTTTACACTGTGATAGATGATAACTAAGAAATAGTAAAATATAAAAATGTCAAATCACTATATTGTACACCTGAAGCTAATATAACCAATTAAAATTGTATACCATCTTATACTTGAATTTAAAAAATGGAAAAATGTAAACAAACAAAAGATAAAGATAGTATCATCTAAACATATACAGAAAATAATTTCACAAAATTCAGCATCCTTTTATGATAAAAACATTCAACAAATAGAATGAAAGGGAAATTTTCTCAGCCCGATAAAGACATCTGTGACAGTCTTCTGGTATCATATTTAATAGGGAAACACTGAATGCTTTTTTCTAATAGTAGGAGCAAATAAAGATGTACACTCTCAATATATGACATTGCACTGCAGATTGGTTTACTAGTGCAATAAGGCAAATAATTTAAACAAGTTATCAGATTTTAAAGGAAAACAGTGAAGTTGTTTTAAAACTTTCAGATGGCCCTGATTTTATATGTAGAAATCTGCTGTAATCTAAAACATTACTAAAACTAATAAGTAAATTTAGCAAGTTTGCAGATCACTGGATCAATACACAAAACTCAATGCTATATGCTGACAACAAAACAACCAGAAATTAAATTTAAGGTAATAGTTCCAATAGCATCAACAATATGACATAGGAAGAAATCTGATAAAGATTTGCAAACCCTCTGCATTGACAAACACGGAAACTTTGCTAAGAGAATTTAAATAAGACCTATGAAAACAGAAGAGATGTGCCTTGCTTGTGATCAGAAGTCAAATAGATAGAAAGTCAAATTTCCCAAAATTGATCTATGGGATCAACACAATCCCAATCAAAATCCCAGCAGGATTTTGTGTGTGTGTGTGTGTGTGTGTGTGTGTGTGTGTGTGTGTGTGTGTGTGTGTGTGAATGAGATAACCAGATTTAAAATTTGCAGGACCTGGAATAGTAAAAAATTTTGAAAAGGAAGAACAACTTTGAGGATTACACTTACCTGTTTTAAAGACTTATTATAAAGCTACATTAACCAAGTCTGTGTGATATTGGTGTAACAACAAAAAAAATAAACCAACAAAACATAATCAAGAGTGAATCAACAGACCTGCACACATTAAAAGTGGATTTTTTTACAAAAGTGCAAAGGCCCATTTGCTGGAAATAAAAATGGTTGTTTCAATAAATAGGCTAAACAATTTGATATCCATATGCAAAACACCTCCAAACAAAAAATAACTTCAATTAGTAACTCAAACCATTTGCCCAAATAAACTCAAAAAGGACCATAGATGTAAACATAAACTCAAAAGCCACAGCTAAGGGAAAATATTTGCAAAGCATATGTACCAAATGAAAAGTCTTGTGTTCAGAATATGAGAACTTGAGGGACTTGATAATAAGGAAAAAAAGTGCAAAAAATTTGAAACGATTATTCATCAAAGAAGATACATGGATGGAAAATAACCTACAAAAAGATGCTCAACTGCATTAGTCATTTGGGATATGCAAATTAAAAACACTATGAGATACCACTACACATCCATTAGAATGACTAAATTGAAAAGTTATGGCATGCCAAGTGTGGGATAATGTGGATGGAGTACTTAAGTTCTTTTAAACTGTATGTCGAACTCCCTTTCATTCCAGGGACACATTCAAACTTGGTCATGGTGTAAATCTTTTCCATATGCTGTTGGATTGAGTTTGCAAGTATATTGTTGAAGAATTTTATATATATTTTTGAAAGAATATGTTTTTTTAGAATGCCTTCGTATAGCTAATAGTGTAATTCTTACCTAATGAAATGAGCTAGGAAGTTTTATCTTCTACTGTTTGGAAGAACTTGAGAAAAATGAGTGTTAATTCTTTTTTAAAGTTTTGATAGAATTCACCAGTGAAGTCGCCTAGTCCTGGACATTTCTTGGTTGGGAGTTTTTAATTCCTGATACAAACCCTTCTTCTTGGTCATAGGTATTGTTCAGTTATTTTATTTTTTTTTTATCATTCATTCTTAGATTGTGTGTTTCTATGAATTTGTCCCTTTCATCTAGGTCATTGAATGTGTTGGTTTATAATTGTTTATAGTACTCTCTTATAATTCTTTTTATTTCTGTAAAATCAGTAGTGTTTTCACTTACATTTTTATTTTAGTAATTTAAAGTTTTTTCTCTTTTTTCTTCATAGTTAATCTACCTAAAGGCTAGTCAATTTTTGTTAATCTTTCCAAAGAATCATCTTTTGGTTTAGTTAATTTTCTCTACTATTTTTCTCTACTTCATTTTATTTACCTCTATTATAAGTATTTATTATTTGCTTCCTTCCTCTTGCTTTAGGTACAGTTTGCTTTTATTTTTGCAGTTTCCCTGCTTTCTCTCTTGCAGTGAGAGATTAGATTATTCATTTGAGATATTTCTCCTTTCTTATAGACATTTAAGGATATGAATTTACTTTAAGCACTAAAACTATTTCCCATAAGTTTTGTTATGTTTTCATTTTATTCATCTCAAAATATTTATGATTTTTAAAAAATTTTTTGATTCATTCTGGAGTGTTTGTTTAATTTCCACATAATTGTGAGTTTCCATATTTCATCTTATTAATTTTTAATTTGCTCAATTGTGTTGAAGAACATACTTTGTATTACCTTTATTCTTTTAAACTTATTGAAGTTTGTTTTATGACTTAAAATGTAGTCTACCCTGTAGAATCCTCCATGTCTACTTGGAAAAAAGGTGTGTTTTCTGCTATTGTTGGATGGAATATTCTGTAGCTATCCATTAGATCTGATAGGTTTATAGGATTGCTCAAGTCTTCTATATCTTTGTTGATTTTCTGCCTAATTTTCTCTTCACTATTCAAACTGGGATATAAAAGTCTGCAATTACTTTAATTGTATTATCTTCTTCACTTTTATATCTGTTAGTATTTAGTTCTCATATTTTGGTGTTCTGTAATTAGGTCTACACATGTTTATAATTGCTATATCTTCCTGGTACGTTGACTCTTTATCATTATGAAATGTTGCTCTTTATCTCTAGTAACATTTTTTTCTATTTTAAAGTGTATTTTATTTGATATTAATATAGCTACCATAGTTAATTTTAGTTTTCTTTTTTCATTGAATATATTTATCCATTCTTTCAATTTATTTTTTTCAGCAGTTTATTGCATAAGTATTTTTGCAATTATTTTTCAGTGTGTAGGTTGGATCTTCACAGTGATGAAAAGAGCCTCCAGGTATTACTGCTTTCAAAAAAATTCCTTTAACAATAGTTATGAGGACTGAAGGTGTTTTCTTTTATCTAATAATTTTTTTCAATTATAGTTGACATACACTATTATGTTTCTTATGTACAACACAATGATTAGACATTTATATAACTTACCAAGTAAAACCCCCAATAAACCCAGTATCCATTTAGCAACATACATAGTTATTATAACACTACTTACTGGCTATATTCTCCATGTTATACTCTATAGCCCCATGACAATTTTGTAAATACTATGTTGTACCTCTTAATGTTTCTCCCTTTCGCCCATCCTCCCACACTTCCAATCTGACAAAATCAAAATTCTCTCTTTATCTATGAGTTTTTTTCTGTTTTATTTGTTCATTTATCCTGTTCTCTAGATTCCACATATAAGTGAAATCAGTAGACATTTGTCTTTCTCTGTCTGACTTGACTCTGCTCAGCACAATACTATCTAGGTCCATCCATGTAGTTGCAGATGGCGAGAGTTCATTCTTTTTTATGGTTGAGTAGTATTACATTGTATGTATTCTTTATTCATTCATCCACTGATGCACACCCAGGGTGCCTCCATCTCTTAGCTATTATAAATAATTCTGCAATGAACATTTGGATGCACATGTGCCTTCAAAGTAGTTTTGGGTTTCTTTGAATAAATATCCAGAAGTGGAATTGTGCGGTCCTCTTTTGTCTGTAGTTATAGCTTTTGTTTAAAGCTTATTTTGTCTTGTATAAATATTGCCACTCCAGCCTTTTTGTTTGTTTGTTTCCATATTTATAGAATACCTTTCCCATCCTTTTCTTTCAGTGTGTGTGTCTTCTGATTTAAAGTGAGTCTCTTGTAGGCAACATATGTTAGAGTTTAGAGTTTTGTTTTCTTACCCTTTCAGCCACCCTATGGCTTTTGATTGGAGCACTTAGTCTATTTACATTTAACATAATTCTTGATAGATATGTAGTAATTGCCATTTATTATTCATAGTTTTAATTTTTCTATCTTAAATTAATCCCTTTAACATTTCTTCTAATACTGGTTTGGTGACGATGAACATCTTTAGCTTTTCCTTGACTGGGAAGCTTTTATCTGTTCCTTAATCCTAAATAATAGCTTTGCTGGGTAGAGTAATGTTGGTTGTAGGTTCTTGTTTTCATCTCTTTGACTTTTTCATGCCAATCCTTCTGGTCTGCAAAGTTTCTGTTGAGCTGTTGAGAAATCAGCTGCCAGTCTTATGTGTGCTCCCTTGTAGTTAACTAACTGCTTTTCTTTGGCTGTTTTAAGATGATCTCTTTGTCTGTCTTTAATTCTTTGGCATTTTTAATTATGATGTATCTTGGTGTGGGCCTTCTTGGGTTCATCTTTTTGGGGACTCTCCAAGCTTCCCGGGGCTGTATGTCTATTTCCTTCACCAGGTTAAGACAGTTTTCTGTTGTTATTTCTTGAAATAGGCTTTCAATTTCTTGCTTCCTCTCTTCTCTTGGTACACCTATGATGTGAATGTCGTTATGCTTGACGTTGTCCTAGAGACTCCTTAAACTATATTTATTTTTGTGGGTTATTTTTACTTGTTGATGTTCTGATTGGGTGTCCTCTACTACCCCATCTTCTAAAATTTGATCTGCTTCATCCAATTTGTCTATTTCCTCTAATTACTCTTCATCTCGGATTTGTATACTTCATTTCTGACAGGTTACTTCTGTGTTTTCTATCTCCATTTTTATGTTTTTATCTCTTTTTTCTCTTGCTTATTTTCATTTTTTTGAGAATTACAACGTGCTTTATTTAAAATATGTTAATTACTTTTCACTGCTAGATTTAGTTCAGAATTGTACATTGTACAATTCATTAAGTTTTTTTCAATTATAGATGACACACAATAACATATTAGTTTCAGTTGTATAGCATAGTGATTAGAGATCTATTTAACTCACAAAGTTATCACCCTACTAAAACTAGTACCTCTCTACCCTTTTACATATTTATTACAATGCTGTTAACTATTATCCTTATGCTACAATTTATATCTCCATGTCTATTTTGTAACTATCCGTTTGTACTTAATCACTTTGCCCTTTTTGCCATCCCCCAACCCTTCTCCCACCTAGTAGCCCTCAAAACATTCTCTGTATCTATGAGTTTATTTCATTTTTGTTGTTGCTATTTATTTTGTTCCTCAGATTTCACATGTATGTAAAATCATTTTGAGTGAAGCACTTAATCCATGGGTGATATTTGTCTTTATCTGACATATTTCATTCAGTGCAATACCCTCTAGGCCCATCAAAGCAATATCTTTTCCATCCCCTTCCTTTTAGTCTATGTGTCTTATAATCTGAAATGAGTCTTTTGTAGGCAGCATATGCAGAGGTCTTGTTTTCTTATCCATTCCACCACCCTATCTTTTGGGTGGAGCATTTAATTCTTTTTCATTTGAGGTACTTGTTAATAGGAATGTAGTTATTACCATTCTTATTCATATTTTTTATTTACGTTTTTTCTTCCTAAAGAAGTACCTCCAACTTTTCCGGTAATACTAGCTTGGCGTTAATAAACTCCGTTAGCTCATTTTTGTCTGGGAAGCTTGTTCTCTGTTCTTCGACTCTGAATGATAGCTATGCTGGATAAAGTATGCTTGGTTGTAGATCCTGAGATTTCATCACTTTGAATATTTTCTGCAAAGTCCTTCTGTCCTGCATAGCTTCTTTTGAGAATCAGCTGCCAGTCTTATGGGTACTCCTTTGTAGGTAATTGCTTTTATCTTGCTGCTTTTAAGATTATCTTTTTGTATTTAAACTTCGACATTTTAATTACGATGTGTCTTGTTGTGGGACTCTTTCAGTTCCTCTTTTTGGGATCTCTGAGCTTCTGGGGTTGTATGTCTATTTTCTTCACCAAATGAACAAAATTTTCCATAATTATTTCTTCAAATACCTCTTCAATATCTTGTTTTCCTTCAGGTACCCCTATGACACATAAATTTTTACATTTAATAGTATCCCATATGCTCCTTAAATTGTTATTATAGTCTTGGCTTCTTTTTTCTTGCTGTTCTGATTGAGTGTCCTTGGCTTCCCCATCTTCTATATTGATGTTTCGATCCTCTTCATCCTCTAATATACTCTTCATCTCATATAATGTGTTCTTCAATTTTGACTGGTTCCCATTTATAATTTCCATTTCCATTTTAATGCTTTTATCTCTTTGTTAAAGTTCACACTGACTTTATCTACTCTTTCACTAAGTTCATTGATTGTCTTTATTACCAGTATTTTGAACTCTGCGTCTGTTAGATTGCTTGACTCCATTTTTTCTCGGATCTCTGTTCTGTTGTTTCATATGGTTTCTGCTTCTTTGTCTTCCCATTTTGGCTGTCTTTCTGTGTCTGTTTCTATGTACTAAGTAAAGCTCCTAAGCCTCCTGGTCTTATTTGCATGGCTTTGTGTAGTAGGTGTCCAGCAGCACACTCCTGAGAGGGGTTCAGCTGCAGGCCAAGTTTAGTCCCAGCTTATGTCCCTCCGGGGTCACCTGTTAAGATTCAGAAAACAATCCACAAGATGCAGTGCTTATAGTTTCCTCAAGAAGACTTTGCCAGAAACTGAGATCGGCTGCCACCAGTGTGAGTCTTGGAGTTGGCTTAGCAAGGTGCATCACACTCGCTGAAGACACACTGTATGTGGCTTGGGTGGAGATACAAGTTTGCAAAGGTGGAGTTTCAGGGAATCCTCTTGGTGGAGCAATATCTCTTATCCAGTTTGATGAAGTCTCAACTATCATGGCACTGAGTCTGCACACTGGAAGAGGGAAGGACTGGACAGCCTTGTGTCTTTACCAACTCCTACCTTCTACTGTTGCAGGTTGATTTCTTTTTTCTCTCCCTAGTTGTTGTGCTTCTGTTCATCTATATCTTAGGTGGCCTTGCTTGGTATTTGCTATCTGTTTCTGTCACAATTTTGATTTGATCCCAAGAGAGATGAACATAGCCTCTATCATCTATGCCATTTCCCCCTCTCATGTTTCATATTTTTTTGTTAAAGTTCCCACTGAGTTCATCTACTCTTCCACTAAGTTCCTTGAGCATCCTTATAATAAGTGTTTTGAACTCTCCATCTGATAGATTGTTTGTCTCCATTTTGTTGAACCACCCCCCCCCCCAGAGCTTTTATTCTGTTCTTTCATTTGAGACTTGTTTCTTTGCCTCTCCATTTTGGCAGCCTCCCTTGTTTGTTTCTGTGTAGTACATAGGGCTGCTATATTCCCTGGTCTTATTAAAGTGGCCCCAGGTCAGTGATCTGTGGGGCCCAGTGGCACAGTCTTACCTGGTCACCTGAGATGGGTGCCTAAAATGCGTTCCTTGTATAGGTGTGTGTGTCTTCCCATTGCAGTTGAACCTTGGTTGCTGTTTGAATGTCAGTGGGAGGAATTTACTTTTGGGGTAATTAGATGTGAGGATTGGCTGGTGAGAGGCTGACCCTATGAAACATAATTTGTGTTAGCAAGATTCTGGTTCCTTCTCAATCTTCCCTTTGGACATTTCATTCTTTAATGTTTCTCCACGTGATGCTTCGGCTTGGTCTAAAGCTGGCCACTGGGTGTGCCATCCCCAAGGGACCTCAATGCAGTCTAGTTTCAGCTTCAGTCTGTGTTCTTCTCACAACCACATGGCATGAACAATCTGCAGATGGCCATCAACTGTGTGGAGCTTGGAGGTGCCTTGAGAGGCCAAGTAACGAACTGAGACTGGCTAGTGCCAGGCTTGGGGTTGCTCAGCAAGAGGTATGCCAAAGCTAGGTACTGCTTGTTTAGGTTTTGAAAATCTTTGGGTGATTTTAGGAAAGTTCATAGCATAAGCCAAAATAAGCCCTTTGTATGAAAAACCCCTGGGATCAGCTTGTCTGGGCCTGTAAGTTGGGTGGGACAGGGTTTCAGAGAATCACCAAGGCAGGGTGAATGGTATTAGCAAGGTTGCTGGTGACTCAGATATGAGGCCTCTTGCATCTGCATGCCAAAATCAGAGAAGGCTCAATGAAGAAAGAACAAACTTGGCCGGCACTCCTGTCTGGGAGAAAGCTACCCCTCCAGCACTCTCCCTGAAGCCAGACAATTCAGTTTCTCCCTGTATGTCTTTGATACCTTTTGAGCTGTTTCCCCAGTGCTGGAGCTCAGAAGGAGTGAGTCTGCAAGCGAGCAAGTCTGCATGCAAGCATCTTAAGAGGACCAGCTGTGACTCCACAGCCCTGTGTCTCACTCAGCCACAATCTCCACTGGTTTTCACAGCCAGAAGTTGTGAGAACTTCTCTTCCTGGCACTGGAACCCTGGTATAGGGAGCCTGGTGTGTGGCCAGGAACACTAGCTCTTTTGGGGGACCTCCACTGCTGAATATCTCTCCCAATTCTCAACTGCGACATGTGGGTGTGGCCCAGCCAATTTAGCATTTCACCCTTCCTACCAGTATGGAGGTGACCTTTTCTGTGTGTCCCAGCTGTAGGACCTCTGTTCAGCTAGATCTCAGGTGACTCCCAATGATGACTGTTCTATAGTTTAGCTGTAATTTTGATGTGGAGGAAGAAAGCACAGCATTTATCTACTCCACCATCTGGACTGGAAGCCAGGAATACAGTAATATTTTTGACTAAGAAGATGAGTTCTAAGAAGAATCATAGAATATTAGCTCTAGACAATACCATAAATGAATATGAAATTTGGATTTAGATCACTGGTAAGAAAGTTCAGTTTATTACTTTTCGCCATCATTCATAATATTAAAATAAAATAAGGCAAACTTATAAAACATTTGAATATATTTGATCACCATACATAATAAGATATTATAAGCTAAAATGTTCTAATATATGCCACTTACTTCTAACTTTGTAAACACTAAAGTATGTGAATACTATGCTTTAAAATTGCATTATTGGAATTAACATATTTTTTAAAATGTGTTTTACTATAATGATATGTATGTTCATGTATATATTTGGGAGGAGACATCAATAAGAAGCTTAGCAACTTTTTAAATTTCTGTGCCAGACATTGCTCATTATGCTTTTTCAGCTTTAGGCCCTTGCATATATATCAGTTTAACACAATTTCATTAAAATAAACCCTTAATGTGATGCATTAATTTGCAAAGTTACTGATTTCCTATGATAATAATAAAGATGCCTTATTTTCTTCCCAAAGTATTACTGTTTTAACTTGTATATATTAGGATATTGCATTTAAGCAAGGGATAGAATAAACTTTACTGCTAAATTCTTAAATCCCCTCTTATTTTAACTCAGATATTCTCTGAGACAATATAGAAAGATAACTGGAAGATTAGGCAATGTTTTTTGGTTAGATTACAAAGTGAAAAAATAGAATAAGGTAAAAGGAACACCAAAAGAAAGCAGGACCTCTCCCCTTTTCACAATTTTATTTGATGTAGTGTTGAATAAATGGTCTTCGAATCTTTGAAGGAAATTGTGGAGGTCTAAGTAATTTAGGTCCCCATTTTTTTTCTTGTAGATGTAGCCTATATTAATAGATCACTGATTTCTTGGTAAGAAAAGCAAACAGCAAAAACGATTTGGTGCTGTGCATAAAATTGACTTTCTAATTTTAGTTTCACTTATTTTCAACTCCTCCACATATATAATAGATTTGATAATCTCTTTATCTCAGTGTGATGTGTGTGTCAAACAAAATACTTGGCAGCGAAGTATGCTAGATAAAAGTGAGAACACCATACAATTCCAAGGGATAATTATTGATATTTAAATTACTCATTGGTAATACGATGTTTGAAATAAAAGAATTTGCTAATTCATTCTCTACTATATAATTCAAAAGAATAGGTTAGCTGCAAAAGTCTCTATTTCCTTCTGATTATGGATATTGGCCCTGTCTTTGACATCAGAATATGAACAATAATTAAGTGATCTATTTTTTCCATGATAACTACAATATTTCCATGTTCTTAAAATCCTTAGGGATCCAAATACCACATACTGCTCCCAATTAGGCAAACTAAAAATTTTAGAATGCTTAAATAATTTTAAGGTAATCATTATATGGGGAAATAAATAATCTTACTTTGCCTTTAACACAGTATAATATCAGCTAGATAGCTAGATAGCTTGTATGACAGATCAGTTTGGTAAGGCCTTTTAAATGAGTAGAAAAACATAATAAATTAAAATAAATAAGGAAGACTTAGATATAAATGGTTTAATGAATATTTGATCATTACACTGCACTTGTACATAAGTAGGCCCATTGTAGATGTGGAGATGATTTGCTCATTGCACTATTAAACAATAGATTCTGTAACTTTTAATTAATATATATATTGAAGTATAATCTTAATCAAGCAAAAATGAAAACTTTAGAGTAAAACCAAGATATGATCACTCTAAATGTCATTCATTTTAGTGACAGTGTGTTATATATAATAAATTTGGTCTTAATTTATCTAATGATAAGAATGCTAATATAGTCATTTAAACTTGATTTCAGTGAATGTGGATTGAAAGTATCAAAGGGAAACATACAGTATTAGCATCTTTGTAGTAATGTAAGACACAAAATACTACTAATGTTTGACAGAAATATTAAAACTTTTTAGTGAAAGAATTCTTATATGGATATAAAAATTTGAATAGAGTTTTGATATTGCTTTCAAAGAACAGGTTGAAAAATGAATATAACTATTTATGGAAATGTAGGGAGAACCAAGGATGGCAGAAAAAATGTCTTGGTAGGTGAAGCATTCTTGCTCAGGTGTCAAGCCAACATTGGTCAAACAAACTGTTCAACGAACTTGTCCTATGATAGATGATTGGCTAAAGAAGCTATGATACATATATGCAATGGAATATTACTCAGCCATAAGAAAAGGTGAAATACTGCCATTTGCGACAACATGGATAGACTTTGAGATAATCATGCTAAGCAAAATAAGCCAGACAGAAAAGTTGAAAATCACATGATATCACTTATATGTGAGATATAAACCTAAAAGTAACAAATGAACAGGACAAACAGTCTCAGGGACACGGGAAATGGACTAGTGGTTACCAGAGGGCAGGGGTTGGGGAAGGAGAGAAGAGGTAGACAGGGTAAAAGGGGTCAAATATAAAGGAGTTGGGGGAGGGTGAAGTGGGTAAAGAGGATCGAATATATGGTAGCTGAGGGAAACTGGACTCAGGGTGGTAATCACACACTAGAATATATAAACATCAAATTATAATGTACACCTGAAAATTATATATTGCATTAACAATGTTACCCCAATAAACTTAAAAAAATCTAATTGATGATAAGGCATAAGTGACCTTTTTTTTTTTTAAATTAAGAGTTGTTTCAATGTTTCTGTGGATACAAATAAATTCTAATTGACAAAATTTGAGCATTATTAGGCAGTACGTTGTGGAGGAAAGTGTTTAAGTTTTTAAGTCCCTACACCCTGGCATTGAATCCCACCCAATTACTTTATAGTGCATGATATTGGGCAGATTGTTTAGCTCTCTGAGCCTCAGTTGCCTTCTCTGTAAAATACTATGAAAACATTTTGCTAAGAACTCTCTAATGTCCTATAACTAGAATACATAATTTTTAATCAGTTTGGTCATATCCACATATAGTACATTTCTTGAGACAAATTGTTAATCATTTAGAATGAAAATATAATGTAACAGAATGATCGCTGGGCTCAAAATCAGATAACCCGATTCTTCTAATAACTATTTGTGCTATCTTAAGTGAATTCTTTCCCCACTCTGGACTTGTTTCCCCTGTTTGTAAAATGAGGAAGGAGAACTAGGTAGTCTTCAAATTCATTCTCTGTTCTTAATTAAAGTACACAGAATAGCTTTATATTTGCAGATCTGTGGAATGATAGGTGACTATTTAATCAACATCTTTTTTCTAACCACATAGTACTAGGCACCCTAGGTTTTTACTAATTCTATTAGACATTTGAAAGGAGAATAAAACCCAAAAGGAGAAAAAAACCTAAAAAGAGATGATGTTAGTTCAGAAAACAAAGTCTTGAAATTAATTTATAAAATTCCTTTTAAACTATAATAATTAAGCAGTGGACAAACTTATTATACTGTTAGGGTAGGAGTGACACATGCCAATATTTCACATATTTCAGTTTCTCTCATGGCTTCCTGCCAAGTTGTGTTACCTTCAGAAAAGTCTAACAGAACAAGCCCTGGCAATGGAATACTAACAGAATGTCATAATATTGCCCAGTTAAATTTCAGTGGGCTCACATTATTTCTTTACATAGCAAATTTCTCTCAAGTTAGACATATAGGAATATGGGCACAGAAAGTAAACATTGTTATTGTTTTCCTCACCGTCTATTTTGCATAAATGCCTTGGATAATATCTAAGGACCAATTCCGAAGCTTAAGGTAAGCCTGTGCTTATTTAAAAAACATATACTAGAGGCATCTTGTCTTTCCTTTTTTTTTTTTTTGATATGTGACTTTGCTCAGTATTCAGTTAAAAAATTATTTCATAGTTTGAACACTCATTTAAGGAAGAGACTACGTTGCTGCCTGTGGCTATCTGACAGAAATTTCTAAATGTCTTGTATGCGATACCAAATATCTAGCTATTTTGAACTAGAACATTTATTTTGAACTGGCATTTAGAATCTTTTAGACATTTAGTACTGTATAGACAGTTTTATGCCTACTTATTAATTCCCATCTTCCAATATTGCCAAATGACAAGACATTTTATGAATATGTGTATAACTGTGGATGTTTATGTGTGTTGAGATTGTGTGTTGAGCACAGGGAAAAATGTAAGAGAATGGGGACTGGTAAGAGGATGGAGGGGACTGCCTTAAACTGGATAAAAACAAACAATTTAAACTAGTGCTTTGAAAATTCTTTTCATGTTAGGTTGGTAGTTTTTCTCTCTTTACTTTACAACTCTCTAAAGCTCATTATCTCAGCTTTCTCAAGGAAGTTTGTGGTCCACACCCAATGTAAGCTGCATAGATCCCCTGACTCCTTCACTATGACTCACTTCTATATTTTCAGATTAAAGATTATGTATTAAAAAAAAATACCAGTTGCAATTTTTTGTTTCATTGACTCCTTTGAGTGCACAGTCCTGTATTTAAAAAAAAATAATATTCAATTTACTCTAATGACTTGCTAATTGATATCTGAACATATAAAATACTACTTTGAGAACTATTTTAAGTTTGCCAATTTATTCTATCAGTTTTCATAATTAAAAAAAAATTTGCTCTTGCATTCTTCTTGTTCAGATCCTCTTCAGTATCCTATTCATTGCTATTATATAGGAGGAAATAGCTATGTTTTCTTTGAGATACTAAGAGAAACAAATCTGTTAAGATGTTGAGAGTTATGTACTTGTATGAAAATATTTTCCCTATGAATTAAAGCATCTTGTGTAATTTTTAGGATAAAAAAATTAAGAATGACCCCTTTAGGCCAATATACATAAATTATTTAAAGAAGATAAGTATTTTTTTCCCCCAGCTAAGAGATTGTGTTAGTATTGTATTGGATGTTTTCACCTTAATTTGCATCTAAATTGTCAGAATAAAATTGAGTTCTAAAAAACATCTATTTTATTATAGTTATAGCTGGAATTTTTCAAACTATGTTGATTCTAAAGAGATAAAAATACCTTTTAAAAAGAACTAAAACTACACACACACACACACACACCACACACACACTCACACACACACACACATTTGTTCTAGCCAGTGATCTTAATGACTAAAAACAATATGCTTCTGATAAACTTCTTTTTTCCATTAAGGGCTTTTTTTAGCCATCTAGTTATCAGTGCCTAATTTGGCCAAAACACTATTTGCCTAAGTTTTCAAGCTGGTCTACTGATTGCTGAATTTCATCATTTATGAATAATTTGAAGTGTTTACTTTCCCTTTGTTATTTTAATCATTTATCCCAGATCACTTTCTTATTTTGCCATGAATTTTTTTGTTTCAGTATCTCTGAGTGCAAAACTCTGTGGTTTTACTTTAGAAGCTTTGCTGGCTTCCATACAATTCAATTCATTATTTTAGTTGGGCACTACAAATACAAGTATAAATTTTAATCTAATAACTCTATTAATTTTAAATCAAATAGCTTATTAGAACTTAATCTTTGTGTACAACTTCTATGTCAAAAATGTTTAATGGAATAAAGTTCACTTGACTGGTTGATTATGATATTTTAATATTTGTTTTAGCTGCATCTTGCTTGGGTCAGTCTTAAATTATTGTCATGGATGGTATGGGAAGAATAATCTCATTCCTTATATTTTCCCATAAAATTTCTCTAAGGTATAAAAATGTATTAATCCTAAATTTACATGATTTACAACCATCATCTGTTTGACCATTAAGAGAGCTGTTGAATCTTTAAGGGAATTGGGTAAATAATATTAGAGCATTGTGAGGATGATATAAAAATTAAGGTCATGAGTGAGGATAAAACACCAACCAGGTCATGCTGAACAGAATAAAAATTAGTGGGAGAGCAAGTGAAAATATGTTTCAAGACAGGGAAATAACAGCAATACCTGGCTCAGGTAATTATATTACTACCATTGATGCTGACTTTGTCTTCTGACTTTTTTTTTGAAATATAGTCTCAGGCTTATGTATAGCTTTAGATATGCAATTCACCCAAGGACAGATAGAATGAATAATACAACCCTAAGTATAGCACCATGTCAGAGTAGCTGATGTTATATTTTAAACAGTTTATAAAGACACATAATAGCCAATTTCTAAAGAAAAGTAATTCAAATCAGAATTTATAGAACTCATATAAATTATGCTTTAAAATTGAATTCTGTATTTTGAAACATTACACATATATGCATATTTTATATGTACATACAACACATAGATGTATTTCAAAATATCAGGTCTTAGAATTGATGTTTTCTTGGAAATTAAGAAGCAAAGAACCAAGTAAGGAAGGTCTGAATCTTCTCTCAACATCCCTTTCATTTTGAGAATAAACCTGTCTTATCTTCAGGCAATGGGCATTGATAGATAGGTCAAAGATTCTTTCATTCAACAGACGTTTATAGCGTGACTAAGAATGATACTTCTGAAAGTATTAAGTCTGGAGGGCTGTTAAAATTCCACTCTTAAAAATGTTGGCTCTTGATAACCTTATAACACAATCAGGTCAGCTCCATCCCTAGTTTTTATATTAGTTAAATATAAGAGAACCATTGAAAAGTGATGAGAGGAAGAAAAACAGCATTTAATGTCTGGACTTTATTGAAAGTCACTGTCATGTCTTCAGAAATTCCCTGACAGGCCATTATTACACGACTCCATTGGCAGTTTAGGCTCTCCATGCTCTACACTAAATGTCAGTTATTGCTTAATAATCGTGCAATTAACTTAAGTAAACAGCGTAACTATTTGGACCCCTGGGCCATGCCAGGAAGAGTTGTTATAACTAACTTTTGCACTTGGGTTATTCTTGTAGGAAAAAAAAGTCTTATATCAAAAAAATAGAGTGTCTAGCTGGAGACAATTAGAAGAAATTGATTATGGATTGTGTTTGTTTTCCAATTTTAATAAGTTGCATCGATGTCTCTGATGGTTTATAAAAATGTTGCAACAACTAATAATGCTCTGATTTCTACAAAACGACTCATAAGCTACTGTTGATACCAAGGTGAGTCTATCAGCCAACAGTACTTGAACACAACAAGAGAAGGAAAGTGCAAAGTGAAACTCTTCTTAGTAAGAATATGCTGTTAAATGTGAAAAAAAATAGCTGATCAAGCACACATGTTCAATGTATAAATTGAACACACTATTAGATTAGCATTTGGAGAAGTGATTTGCAAGTATAGACACAAATGTTTGTCATATTTTTAAAAAGGGTAATCCCCTTCCTCCCCTATTTTTAATTTAATTCTTACATTTACATCATTTGTAGTCATTTTCTAGGGATGCCATAACAAAACATCATAGACTGGGAGGCTTAAACAACAGATATTTATTTTCTCACAGTTTTGAAGACTAGAAATACAAGATCTAAGTGTTGGCAGGTTTGGTTTCTTCTGAAGCAACTCTCCTTAGCTTATATAAGACCACCTTCTCACTGTGTATTCACATGGTTGCATCTCTGTGTGCACACAAATCTGGTGTCATATTTTCTCTTCTTATAAGGACACCACTTGTATTGATTTAAAACCCATCTCAATGACTTTTTAAAAAAACTTTAATTACCTCTTTAAATGCCCTGTCTCTGAATATATTCTGAGGTACTAGGGCTAAAGCCTTCAACATATAAAATTTGGGTGGACACAGTTCAACCTATGATACCTTTGGTTTCATTTGAAATATTAGTTACTTTGAAAGAAATATAGACTACTGTAGCCTTACTCGTGTCTGCTTAGGCAATCCAATGTACCCCCTGTAGCACTGCAGGCACTCTTGGCCAGCACAGATAAAGGCTTCTTTTGAAATTTAGAAATAGTGGTTCTTATATCAAGTAAAATGGAGGTTGACCTTAAATAAAAACTGTCAAACTTTTATTTAGAAATGCTTTGAATGCCCTATTTATTTACCGCCATTTTGGTTTTAAGACTCTGGAGAGCTGACATCAGCAAAATATTTGTTTGGGATGCACCAAGCCCTTGTCATCCAATGGAAACATAAAAACAAACAAACAACAAAAAAAAAACTGACTAAGCTATAAGAGTAATCAAAAACAACTGTAGGTCTAAAGTAAGGAGCTGAATGAGTTCCCAGTTTCTTCCTCCCCCACTCCTCTCTCTCTCATACACAAAGGTCACATTTAAAATAATAGAATATTTTGTGGCATTTTTACATACCTATGTCTTGAATGGCCCCTAATGAATCCCTAATCTTGGTCTGGAGGAGGTGACAGCAAGTTCCCAAGTTTTTCCCCTCAAACCAGAAGAAGCAGAGTATATCTTATTTGAAATGTTCTCACATGTCTGACCCGAAGCAGGAAAAAGCAGTGGCCACTGGATATAAAACCTATGAAAGGACTACAGAACCACAAATGCACAGGGATAGAAATTATCGGTAAAGACATACTATAGACATCGAAGGCCCTGAGAAGCTGGGTGAGACTCTTTGGAAAATAAAACATTCGATAGTTGTGTATATGGGGAGGCTGACAAAGCTATGCATAGGCCCAGGTAAAACACATCCTCAGAATGGACCAGAGAAAGCTTTGTTTAAGCTTTTGTTTTGAGTTGATCCTTCAGTTCAGAGCATAACCAGCTAATCAGCAAAGAACTGCTTTGGCATAGAGCCAGGCTACAAAGACTGAAAAAGATGGCCATTTTTTCAAAGGCTCAATTTTCAACAAAAATAATATAGCATACAAAGAGACAGAAAAAACATAACCAATTCAAAGGAAATAATAAATTTCCAGATACCTTCTCTGAGGAAGCATAGACATCATTCTTACTAGAAAAAGACTATAAAATAATTGCTTTAAATATTCTCAGAGAAATAAAAAACAAAGAAAAAGTAAAACAAACTTGAAAATTATATATGAACAAAGTGAGAATATCAACAAAAGTATTGTTAAAAAATGGAAATTCCATAGATTAAAAAATATATAAAAAGTGAATTAAAAAATTTACTAGAGATTTTCAAAAAAAATTTTGAGCAAGCAGAGAAATAATCAGTGAACCTGAAGTTGAAGACAGGCAATTAAAATTATTGAGTAGGAGGTATAGAAAAAAAAAACTGAGGAAAAGTGAATAGCGCCTAAAGAACTTGTGGTAAATCATCAAGTAGAAAAAAACATGCATTATGTTTTTTTTTTTATATTGTTCTCCCTGAAGGAGAACAATATAGATAGGGAAAGAGATTATATAAAGAAATAATGGCTAAAGATAGCCTGCATTTGAGGAAAGATATAAAAGATCTCTTTTGAAGTTAAATAAATGGGCAAATATAAAATTTAATAGTATTGCAATTTTGGTTTTTAACTCCATTTATTATTTTCTAAAAGATTTAACAGACAAATGCATAAAATAGTTATAAATATTTCTTAGTGGGTAAATAATGTATAACAATGTAAATTGTGACATCAATAACAAAGTTGGGAGGGGAACAGAGCTGTATAGGAAAAGAGTATTTGTGCTCAATTGAAGTTAGTATCAATTCAAATTATATTTTTATAACTTTACAATGTTAGATATAATTTCCAAATTTACTAACATTATAATATCTATAGCATTTACATAAAAGGAAATGAGAAGAGAATCAAAACATGTCATTATAAAAAATCAACTAAAAGAGCCACTAATAAAAGAAATGATGGATTAACA
The DNA here is from genome assembly GCA_003508835.1 of Eonycteris spelaea. NCBI lineage: Eukaryota > Metazoa > Chordata > Mammalia > Chiroptera > Pteropodidae > Eonycteris > Eonycteris spelaea. The sequence goes on along the minus strand of PUFA01000705.1, from coordinate 76,777 downwards.
GGCTATAAAACATACTGAGAACAAATAACAAAATAGCAAATGTATGTCTTTTTTTATTAGTAATTGTTTAAATGCAAATAAATCTTTAATTAAAAGAAATCAATCAGCAAAGTAAATTTTAAAAAATATTCAGCTATATGCTGTATACAAGAGAGTTATTTGAGTTCTAAATACACAAATACTTTGAACAAGAAAGTATGGTAATGTATATACCATGCAAATATTAACAAAAAAAGAAGTGAAGTGGCTATACTAATATCAGATCTAATAGGCTTTTAAACATTATCATCTTAACTATTTTTAAATGTACAATTAAGTGGTAAATATATTTACAATATTGTACCACAGATCCCTTCAACTTTTTTATCTTAAAACCTGAAAATCTAGATTTATTAAATGACACTCATTTTTTCCTCCCTGTAGATACCTGAAAACCACCATTTTATTTTTGTTTCTCTATTAAATGTTACAAGGAGTGAAAAGACTTTTATAGTAAATGCTACAAAAATCTGAAATAAATCAAAAACACAAATAAATGGAAATACATCCAGTGTTTAGTAATAGAAAAATATTAATATTATTAAGATGGCAATACTTATCCAAATCAATTTGCAGATTCAGTAACATCTCTATCAAAATCCAAAATCCAAACATATTTCTTTTTATCAGAAATAGAAAAACATCCTTAAATTCACCTGAAATCTCAAAGGACCCTGGATAATAAAATGGTGGTCTCCAGGTGTTGGGAGAAGGGGTAAGTGGGGAGTTATTATTTAATGAGAGAGTATATTTCGCTTTGGGAAGATGAAAAGTTTGTGATGAATGGTAGTGATGGTCTCACAAAAATAATAATGTACATAAAATGTAGGGAGAGAAGCTTTATGACACTAGACTTGGCAAAGATTTCTTAGATAAGACATCAAAACACGAGCAATGAAAAAAATGAATAAATTAAATTTCATCAAATCAAGAACTGTGCAGCAAAGAACACTATCAAAAAGTGAAAAGACAGTTTATAGACTGGGAGAAAAATATTTGCGAATTGAATTTCTGATTAAAGATTAATATCCAAAATATATGAACTACAGCTCAACAATAGAAAATCCAAACAGCCAGTTAAAAAATAGGCAACAGAAGTCTCCACTAACCTAGCTTACACAGGTCATCCTGCCCTTGTGATTTTCTGAGACCCTGCCCTGTGCAATTTCTGAGCCCACCCAAGCCACTTCCAGAGGCATTTTCATAAAATGGCCTGTCTTGGCTCATGCTATGGAATTTCCTAAAATTTTCAAAGGTTCACATACTCAAACGAGCAGCATTTGGTTTTGGGCTACCTCATACTTCTTGCTGAGCAGCCACAAGCCTGTCATTAGTGGCGGTTAACCTCAGTTCATGGCTTGGCTTCTCTAGGCACTACTAAGCCAGTGGGGGTGGCAGCCTTCTGTGGATTGCTTGTTGGTTCATGCCAGGTGTCCCCTGGGAAGAAAACAGCGTTGTGGACTTGGCTTGTGGCAGGGCCCCTCCCAGGAGGCCCCTGGTTAGCAGGCCAGTGTCTGGCATCAAGCCAACCTAGAGTGCCACCCGGGGCTGCGTCTAAAGACAACAAATCCAGAGGGGAGACTGGGCTGGTACTAAAATCTTGATAAAGTGAATTCTGTTTCATAGGGTCACCTCCCACTGGCCAGTCCTTACAACAAATCAACCTTAGGGTCAGTACTTCCCATTGGCATGCAAGTAGCAACCAAGGCTCAACTACAACAGGAGGGCATGCACATGGGACCCCACTTGGAGCTCCCAGATGAAGTGATGAAGGAGACTGTATCATTGGGCTCCAGAGGACATCTACTAGATAAGGCCACATGACTAAGACCAGCCCTACCTAATACATAGAAACAAAGACAGGGAAGCAGCTAAAATGTGGAGAAAATGAAACATTTCCCAACTGAAAGAACTGAACAAAGCTCAAGAAAAAGAACTAAACAAAAGGGAGACAAGCAATCTACCAGTGGAGCATTCAAAACACTGGTTATAAGGATGCTCAATCAACTTAGAGAAAAGTAGATTAATTCAGTGAGAACTTTAACAAAGAGATAGAAAACATAAAAATGGAGATAAAAACATTTTAAAAAAACAATAAAAATGATGAATATAATAACTAAAATGAATAATACTTTAGAGGGAATCAATAGTAGATTAGATGAAGCAGAGGATCAAATTAGTGATTTAGAAGATTAGGTAGCAGCAGAAAACATCCAATCAGAACACCAACGAGAAAGAATCTCCACCTCCCCCCGCAAAAAAAGATAGTTTAAGGGGTCTCTGGACCAACATTAAACATACTGACGTTCACATCATAGGGATACCAGAGAGAAAAGAGAGCAAGGAGTTGAAAACCTATTTTGAGAAATGGTGATGGAAAACATCCCTAACCTGGTGAAGGGACTAGACATACAAACCCAAGATGCACAGAAAGTTGAAAAAAAAATGAACCCAAAGTGGCTCACAGAAAGACACCTCATAATTAAATGCCACAGATCAAAGACAAAGAGAGACTCTTAAAAGCAACAAGAAAAAAAGCAGTTACTTACAAGGAGCTCCCATAAGCTGTCATCTGCTTTCTCAACAGAAACTTTGCAGGACAGAAGGGATTGGCACAAAATAGTCAAAGCAATGAAAACCCAAGACCTACAACCAACATTCCTATGTTAAATGAAACTATCATTTAGAATCAAAGGACAGAAATACTACCATTTGCGACAACCTGGATGGACCTTGAGATAATCGTGCTAAGCGAAATAAACCAGACAGAAAAAGTTGAAAATCACATGATATCACTTATATGTGGGATATAAACCTAAAAGCAATAAATGAACAGGTCAGAGACTCAGGGACATGGACAATGGACTAGTGGTTAAAGAGGGTAGGGGGTGGAGGAGGGGGAGGAAGTAGATAGGGTAAAAGGGGGTCAAATATATGGGGTTTGGGGGAGGGTGAAGTGGGTAAAAGGGATCAAATACATGGTAGCTGAAGAAAACTGGACTCTGGGTGGTAACCACACAATAGAAGATACAGATGTCAAATTATAATGTACACCCAAAAATTATATAATTGCATTAACCGATGTTACCCCAATAAACTTAAAAAAAATTAAAAGACAGATAAAGAACTTCCCACACAGGAAAAAACTAAAAGAATTTATCACCACCAAATCAGTACCACAAAGATATTAAAGAGACTTCTTTAAGAAGATGAAACAAGATAAAAACATAAATAATAAAATGGCAATCTCTACATATCTATCAGCAATGATTCAAAAATAAAAGGATTAAATGCTCAAATCAAAAGATAGGATGGCTGAATGGATAAGAGAACAAGACCCTTATATATGCTGCCTGTAAGAGACTCACTTCAGGTTGAAAGACACACACCAACTGAAAAGAAAAGGATAAAAACAGATATTTTATAAAATGAAAATAAAAAAAAATCTGAGTAGAAATACTCATAAAAGACAAAATAGACTTTAAACGGAAGGCTACAACAAGAGACAAAAAAGCAATCCATTTATCCCATTTCTGGGTATTTTTCTGAAGGAACCCAAAACACTACATTGAAGGGACATGTGCATCTATATGTTCATTGTAGCATTATTTACAATAGACAAGATATGGAGGCAACTTTGGGATCCAATAATGGTGAATGGATAAAGAAGAGGTGGTACAAACATATAATGAAATATTACTCAGCCACAAAAAGAATGAAATCTTGCCATCCGCAGCAACATAAATGGACCTAGAGGATATGAGCAGAGTATGTCAACCAGAGAAAGACAAATGCCATACGATTTCACTTACCTGAGGAATCCATTTAACAAAAAACAAACAAACAAACAAACACCACATAAACAAATATAAATACAGAGAACATTTTCATGTTTGCCAGATGGGAGGGCTTGGGAGAAAAAAAAAAGGAAGGAATTAAAAAGTCCAAATTAGTAGTTAAGAAATATTCATAGGAATGTAAAGTATAGCATAAGGAATATAGTTGGTAATACTGTAATAACTATATATGGTGTCAGATGCGTATTCGATTTATTGGTGTAATCACTTTGTAAGTTATATAAATATCTAATCATCATGTTGTGCACCTGTAACTAATATAATATTGTATGCCAACTATATTTGAAAAATAAAAACAATATTAAAAATAGAGAGAACTGAGCAAAATAGTGTAGATGATAGAAGCTTCGCTCATCCTGTCTTGCAACCACATCAAAGCTGAGATGGAAACATGGAGCAAACAGCAAACAGAGCTGCCTGGGGTTTAGATGAAAAGAAGCCCTACAACTAGGAAGAGAAATAAGAAATCACTCTGCAATAGGAGGAGGTAGAATGGGACGAAGAAGCAAGGATGCCCTGTCTCGAGTGACTGAGTGGGACAGAGGCTACGCCAGCTGGTGTCCTCGACCATACTTTTGCGGGACGGATCTGCTCCCTCTGAGCACCAGGCCAAGTTGGTAGCTCGCAGGTCACCAGATACTTACGGAGTGACACTGAGTTGTCTGAGCAAGAAGCAGAGATTAGACTTTCTCCTGGGCAGAAGTGCTGGTGGTATCCATTGTTTCTCTGTTGAGCCTTCCCCATTCCCAAAGTGTGGACGTAGAACCACCATGGCTGAGACTTTATCAAACTGAATAACAAGAGGTGACTCCGCCCAGAGGATTCCCTAAAACTCCTCCTCCCCCAACTCATAGGCCTACCCAAGCCACATTCAGTTGTGTCCTTGGAGAGTCACGTGTCACTTTCTGAGCAGCTCTAAGGCTGCAGTGGTAGCAACTGATCTCAGTTTCTGGTGTGGCCTCTTGAGGCTACCATAAGTACAGCATCTGTGGATTGTTTGCTAAATATTAACAGGTGGCCCCTGAGGGGCACGGGCTGGGACTAAACTTGGCCTGTAGCTGAACTCTTCTAGGACACCTACTAAACAAAGCTACAGTAGTAAGACTGGAAGACATAGGAGCTTTGATTAGTGCACAGACACAGACACAGAAAGGCAGCCAAAATGGGAAGACAAAGAAGCAGAAACCATATGAAAGAACAGAACATAGATCAAGTAAAAATAGAGTCAAGCAATCTAACAGTTGCAGAGTTCAAAACACTGCTTAAAAATATTTTTTGTTTGCTTGTTTTATTATTTATTTTTCCTTTTACAACTTTCAATGTTTTAGTTGGATGTTATACACTTAACAGCACTATGGAGATTGAGGCAAATAGATTTTATGGTTGGAAATGTATAGACTTTTCCTTCTAGGCTTTCTTTTCATGAGGAATCTAAGTCAATACAGTCAGCAACTGAGTTGCATGTTATTAGTTATTCATTGCTGTTATAAAAAGTTTCCACAATCACAAGATAAAAATATCTACTTATTATCTTATTCTGTTATAGGTCAGAAGTTCAGTGAACTTGACTGTGTTCTCCACCAAAGCTCTCATGAGGCTGAAATCAATAAATCAGCTGGCCTTAACTCTCATCTGGAGGCCCTAACATAGATTTTACTTCCCAGTTCATTCAGATTGTTGGAAGAATTTATTTTCACATTTTGATAGGATTAGAGTCCTGTTTCCTTGATGGCTCTTGGTCACGGGTCATTCTCATGGTTCTGTTACTCCATCTTCAAAGCCATCAATGGTAGATCAAGTACTTTCTACTCTTTAAATTTTCTTAACTCTCTTCCTGCCTCATTTCCCCTGCTTACCTACTCTGCTGCACCTCTCAGCCTCCAGCCAAATAAATTTATGTGCTTTAAAAGAATCAACTGATTATATTGGGTACACCTGTGTTAGCCAGCATAATCTCCCAATTTCAAAGTCTATAATATTAATGATGTCTGCATAGTCCTTCACAGCAGTACCTAGAAGAGCATTTGACTGAACAAACACGGTGTGGGAATCAGGGAGGGACATCTTTAAATTCTGCTTACCACACTTCGTTTGAATTTTGGGGTTGCTAAGTTAGCCTCTCATACCGTAGACTTTAAATTCCTCTATTATTACCTGTACTAAGATGGGTGCTGGTTTGCCAGATTTTCCTAATTGTGTACTTATGATCAACTTATTTCTTCTATTTGTGTCTGTATGTCAGGGAGGGTATATGTTCACACATTTGCCCATGTTCCAGATGTATGTTGCTATCACTTGTAACTTGACACTTATAGGCCTGGTGGTAGTATACTGTCCTGGTCTCTCTAATTCACATTTATCTTCTTTTTAAGCAGGCCCTATGTTCCTGAGTATCAGAGGTTAGTGCCTTCTCTGTGACCTTGCTTTGCCCCTACGTGTAGCAGACCTTTAATAGTTTGGAGCCAGGATACATTTCTGTCTCTCTTTAAGGTACAGTTTTATTTTTATGTTCCCTTCACCCTATAGCAATGTGTTGTCACCCAATATCCTTAGTGCAATAGGATTTACAGCCTTTTCTCTAGTGACTTAAGACTTTTGTTTCATAGGGAAGATAGGAAAAAATGACACAGGTTGGATGTCATGCCTTTCCCACAGAGGCTGATGTTTCTATCTCATAGATCTGGACCATGAGAGACCCTTTACTTTCTCAAGATTCTTGCCCTCACCCCAGTTTTTCTGACAAAAACTCAATGAGATCCATGGATAATAATTTACAAGGGAGTACAAATTCAGGTTTTTCTGAAATTCCCAGATTATATGCTCAAGATATTTCTTACTTAGACTTTCGATATTCATTTAAAATTGTAGGTGAATTCTTCACACCATCTAGCCTAAAGGTCAGTGACATCTCCTCCAGGTAAACAAGTGCTTATATATTATCTTTTCTTGAAGGTATCTCTTTTTCCTAAGTTTTTGTGTCATTTTATGGTCTTATAACTCTAATGGGTTCAAATATTTTTTTATAAATTTGCAGATTATCTGGCATTTTTCTTTTTCACAATTGTAGAGGTAGTGCTCTTCACAGCTTTCTGTATCTTAAGTTATAGAAAGAAGTATAAAAATTTATTTTTACAAAAATTGAATACTAAAAAGTCTTAGTATTTCCAAGTACTTAAATACTTATTTTAATTTTAAAAATCATATTTTAATTATTTTAAATCAGATTCCTGAATTTACATCAACATAACTTTCATGTGATTAATATTATTATTGGTCCCATACAACAGTAATAATGTAGCAAAACCTTTACCATTAATATTATCCATCAAAGCACTTGGGTCTGAATTTACTCCCTTGGACTGCATTGCAGTTTCGCAGGAAACTAGTCTCACCAAACTGTACCACTGAAAAGACTTTGATAGTGAGTAAATGTATTATACATTTGGATGTTTGTATCTCATATGTAAAACAATAATTAGAAAGAAATTAATTTCTAATGGTAAAAGTTCTACTACTAGCAACTGGCCAATCCAAGAGAAATTGGTTTTGAAAATCAAGAACTTATTAAAGTTGAAGGCTAATTATTCTACATATTCAAAAGAAAACTCTGAGAAAGATGGGCAAGAATAACAATAAGTTGATGCGGCAGCTCAAGTCAAAGATACTATGGAAGGAGAATTTCCTTTTCCTCGAGGGACCTCAGTCTTTTCCTCTTCAGGCTTTCCACTGATTGGATAATGCTCACCCACATTAAGAAGGATAATCTGCTCTTCTCAGTCTAATATGATTTGAGTATAAAGTATGTTAGTGATATATGTAGTAGGAAATAATACTGTAAGTGTAGGTTAGAGCTAGAGCATCTTTAACTTCTCTTTCTTCTCTATATGGCACATACAGCCTTTATTATATCTTATTCTCTCTTCTGTACATTATCTACTGCATTTCCCCAAAGCTAAGTCATTTTTCAGGGTAAGATCATTTTATCTTTCAGCTTTAGGTATGTATTCCACTTGGAAGATGTCAACTCCATCTGAATGAGTTAGTTATTTTAAACACTCAGAACTGTTTTTCTGTTCCAAACACTGGTAGTTTGTGCCCCAAAGTCAGATATATTTTCTATCTTTAGATAAGCCTTTACATCAACATTAGTGTTTAAGATATTATTTGGAGTGTCAGGTGTAAGATGAAACTAAGTTCAGTACTGTTTATTGGTAAGAGGTAGCACTGTGTGATGTGCATTTGGGGGCAACTAGAATAACACCTAGCACTTCATAGATACCAGCAAAAAAAATTTTTTTTAAGGTAAAATATCAAGTCCCTGCTTAAGTTCACTAACTCTAAAAGGCCTTTCTTTTCTCCCTCATTTGGAATAAATCTGATTAATCTTTCCCCTTTTCTCACATTGCTATTTGTTTCACTAACTGTTGCATTTTTTAACTGTTACCCTCTCTCTACCTTATGTTTGGGATATAGTAGATATCACTAGTTGTTTGTTGAATGAATAGGAATTAATTTCAGTTTAATATTTTGTTTATTTCCTATAAAGTAACAAGAGAACAAGACTCATTGACATTGACTTATTATTAACCATTAGGAAATTCTCCTGGATCAAAAAGGTCATCCACTTTTCTCTTAGACCGGGCCTACCAGAAAAATCCTCTTTATTGGAAATAAATCATTATGATCATCTTTTCTAAGGCTTACCTCTAGCAAGGAGGCTGATCCACTTTGCATCTTGGTGATTCTAAAGTAGGTTATTGTCAAAATACCTTAAATCCTAGTGGAAAGAAGAGAAAAGAGTATCTCATTAGAAAGAGTTAAAATTCAGGGAGGCTTTTGCATTTACCCACGAATCTGTTAATTCATTTTCTCCCCCTGAAGAGGTGACAACTTTTAAGTGAATAGGAGAACCAACGATTGAGGCATTGGCAAGTCGAGTTTGTTCCCATTAAAATTTATTACTCTGACCTATGGAAGGCACTGATGAAGTTTATAATAAGAAAATGTCAGCCTTGGAAAGGGGGAATAATTTGATTTGTCATTATGTCGGGTTATCTAATATATGATCTTCTCTTTTATGTCTTTGAGGAATGACCTCAGGCTGCTCTTTATCAGTAGCTAACTTGTTTCAAAACTTCTATTTTTACATATCCACTCATACCTATAATTTTCCTATAAAAATGGATAATGAAATTCAATGAATGGAGATAAAAGTTAAAAAGGGAGCTAATTCCAGGGATAAAGTACAATATTAATGAGAAGACTGCCTCTAGTTGAGTAATTTCTATTAACTTCTCCATTTATTATTATTATTATTATTAATTATTATTATTATTATTCAGTGTTATTATCTTTGCCCTCTTCCTTAAAAGGTCTATTAGGGTCCTTCTAAGGTCAACTCTAAGGGAACAAAGCTATATTGCATTAAAGAGGTTCATTTTTGTCCTCATTTCTAATCAGTGATATATCTATGCTATTATAACTATTACAATGCTATATATTTTAATGATAATTAGGCCAATATCACAAGTTAGATTCTCCTAAAACAGCAGTAGTTGTAATAGCTCTTATTTATTAAGGGTTTATTGTGTGCCAAGCATTTCAAATGGATTATCTCATCTAATTATCTCAGTAATGGTGTGAAGTATTATTACCAACCTATACTCACAATCATATTACCCTACTGCATGTAGGACATTAACCCTAAAAAGCACTACATTGTGTGAGGCTGGTATCTTATGGGAATGTGCCTTGGATGAGAATAATGTAACCATTTCAGTATAAATCATCACCACGCTTGGAAAAACATTTTAAAATGCTTATAGATGTGGTTTCAGCTTCATCAAATGAAGAATAACATCTATTGTTTTTTTTTTTGCACCTTTATCCCATGAAAGTATAATGCTTCATAATGTTAAAGCAGCCAAATAAAATATCATAGGGTCTGAAAGCCCTGTAGCTAGACCACAAAGATGTTTATCTGGGAACAAGGAAGAATTTCCATAAATACAAAAATACAGTTGTAACACAGTTGTTGAATTTTCTCTTGTGACTTTAGCTCAGCCCCAGCCAATGCATCATTTCTGAAATTCTGCAGGTATTAAAGGAACTGAAAAACAAGTTTCTGTAAACCAGTAGTTCTATGGTGTGTGTGCGTGCATGTCTATGTTTGTGTTTGTGTGTGTAGTGGTGTATGAGTGTGAGCAAGTATTTCAAATCATCTGTCTGTGAAAGGTCATTTTCTGTTTTTTTATTAATAAATGAGAAATGAAATTATGAATTCTGATGTCTGATTAATATACATTTGAAATACTTTAAACTGCTTTGGGTTACCACTGGCCAAGACAATCTTAATTTGTATGAGATATCAAATATTTTCCTGGAAAGGCAATTTAGTTTCATTTTAGTTATACCAAATGGATTTGGTAAGAGACACCAAATAATTTATTAATAATGTATAGTGAAGTTAGAAGCAACATTTTGAATTCTGTTTTGTTTATTCTCCATTCCTAGTCTTTTAACCATACTTATAAAAAAAGTTTTGACAAGTATATACACTAATTTAATTCCATTTCAGTCAAAATACAGAACATTTCTGTTACTCTAGAAAGTTCCTTCAGACCTTTGTGCAGTCATTTTCACCCACTCTCTACTATATTTACCATACCTTTTGATGATTCCTTCTTAGATCCCCAGACCAGTTCTGCTGTGCACAGCTGTGTAGATTGTGCACTTCACAAAGGCACAGCACATAAAGGGGCTACCAATCACATAGTATACACCATAAATTTGTACATTTTCTACGACTTTCTGAAAGATAGTACTAAAATGTCTTAATCTAAACAAATCTGAATACTATTCATTGTTTTTTCCTGAGAGATAGGAATAGTGTTTCCTAAGGAAAAGGAACTTTTTAGTTTTTCATTTGCACAGAAGCACTATTTCAGCTAATAGCAACCATGGTATACATTTTTAGCTGCCTCAATAGCTCTTCAATGACATGTTACGATTTTGAAATTCTTCTATATTCCTCATGGCCCTTATACAGTTTGCTGTTGGCCCTCCATGTTTGTGAATTTCATAACTGAGGATCAAAAATATTTGGAAAAAATGTTGACGTTGTTGTTGACATGTATTATGTAATTAGGCCTATGATGGTGTGTCTGTACTGAGGAAGTAGAGATTTCTTTTCTTGTCATTATTCCCAAAGCAATATCATATAATAACTATTTGCATAGCATTTACATTGTATTAAGTATTATAAGTAATCAGAAAAGATGCTTTAAAAATATGAGAGGATATAGGTTATATGCAAATACTATGGCATTTTATATAAGGGTCTTGAGCATACACAAATTTCAGTATTTGTAGAGGTCCTGGAACCAATTCTCCAGTATACAGAGAGGAACCTGTATGCAAATAGAACTATCACCCCTTATGGAGTAATGCCGAGTTGATTTTATGAATTTTGACAGATAAACAAGAGACATGATGGAATATACCTCACTTAGGGGTGGATTATAAAATCAGTATGTAAAGTGAAAGGAGTATATGATCAAAATTACTCTTGAAAGATCATAGGAAGGCATCATGTTGAAAGATAATAAATAGAATGTTAATAAGTCCTCTGCAACCAGTTTCTTTGCCAGCATTGGAATAGATCACTTTTTTTCTTGCTTAAGCACTGATGAAGTCATTGTCTTATTGCCAAGGACCATGGACTATAAAATATTATATCTCTGAACATATAGATTTCCATTTAAAATGTCAAGAAACTTAGAATCTAAAAGGCATACAAAGCCACTGACCGAAGGATGAAAATAGTTCACTCCTGGTCTAATTCTCAATGACTGTAAGTTGCAGGCAAAATTACCTATACACCTATACTACCTGTGCTCGCTCTCTCTCTCTCTCTCTCTCTCTCTCTCTCTCTCTCTCTCTGTCCCTCTCCCTCTTTCTCTATCCTCCCCCCACCACACACTTACTGTGGAACTGGTTTGGTATAAGTTAAAAAAAAATAAATTTTAGCATATTTTTGGACTCAATGGATATTTCGATGGTCCCCAAATCATGCCATGCAGGATTTTACATGTAAGTTTGCCTATGTGGTATAAGGGACTAAATCAATGAATATTTATTTCATTATTCTATAGTGCTCATGATATATAAGAAACAATGGGGTACAAAAAAGAAAGCCTCAAAATTTCTTTGCATTTCATCAGTTTCAATAGTGAAACACCACTATTGTCTGTTCCTTAAGTGTTTTCTACTATTAAGAATAAACTTAATCAATAATTAGGAATTCTAAGAAATGACACAATAGAGATCCAAAGTTATAGGAGTAAGAAATGGGGAAAAATTGACTTGGAAAGAAACACAGAGAGAACTTAGTCTTCCGTGTTTTGTATGTTAAGACACATTAGTCCAGAGATATTAGACTGATGACTTGTTTGTGTAATGCCACATTTAAAGTAACTATCATAAATTCATGTATCTATCTCCCTATCTATACATACATCCATCTGTCTATTCAGTCATCATAAACTGAATATCTTGTATGTACCAAGAATGGAATGAAGTACTGGAATACAAACACAAATAAGAAACCTCAAGGGCCTTATGGCTTAGAAAGGAAAGGGAGACACATATATAAAAAGGTCATTTTTTTCTGTGTTATATTGCAATGCAAGGGATATGCAGTGGTATATATGGGAGTACAGGGGAAAGTTACATTACTTAGCTTTGGGTGGGATGGGCTGCCAGGCAAATAATCCTGGAGATAATATATATGGTGGAAGCCAATGAACAAGTTAGAGTAAACAAAAGGAAATTGATCAGGTGAAACAAGGACCAAAGGCATAAAGATCAGAAGAAAACATGGTATGTATGTGTATAAGAAAACTGCATGCAGTTCAGTCTTATTGGGTTAGGAGAATATATTGTCAGATTTGAGGATGGGAGGGTAAGGCTGAAAAGTATGGTAGAGACAATAATGGAGGTGTTACTATTTTATATTTAAAAGTTTAGGCTTCATGAAAGCAACAAATGAACAGAACAAACAAACAGAAACTCATGGACATAGACAAAGGACTAATGGTTACCAGAGGGGATGGGGGAGGGGGAAGGAAGGAGGTAGAAGGTGGAAAAATTGAAATAATTTCTTGAATTAAAAAATAAATTAACTAATTAATTTTTTTAAAGTTTAGGCTTCATTCTATTGAGTTTATCCAGAAATCGCTCTTACATTTTATGTAAAAGGTATGGAAAATCATTTGAAAAAAGTTTTTATAAACATTTTTAACATGAATAATTTATCATAGTCTTAGTAACAAGTCTCCAATAACAAAACCAGTCAACTAAAATGTATTGGTAACAAAATATTTTGAAATCACATGAATTTCAGGATATATTAACCAATTCAGAGCCTTCCCCAATTTAGAGTGTTCTTGACTCAGAAGGAATTAATGACAATATTAGAGTAAAATTTAGGTATCCATGAATAAACATGACCCAATACATCTCACTACAATTCTCACAGAGAAAATTAGTTTGCATAGTTTATCTGAACAAACTATGATAAAGGTGTATGCTATGGAAAAACAAATACAGATAAACATTTCTTACATTATAAATAGATTATGTATATTTGTTTTATTTATCATATATTGTTTATTAGACTACCTTATGCTAAAAATCTTCTGCACAGCAAAGGAAACAATCAACCAAGATAAATGGCAACCTAGACTTCTGGTTTCTGTTTTCACATGTAGGGAGTTTGGAATTCACCACTACATTAAAACAGTAAGTATAAAGCAGAGGAGACTGGAAAATCAACAACTCCTCTTGGACCCATAAGAGATGGGAGGACACAGGGTACACTTTTGTCTCAAGATTGGAGACATAGGTGAACACAGGGAGAGATGGCTTACTAGAACAGAGAATCATGAGTGGAAACCAGCACAGGGACCAGAGGGGTATAAAAGTCTTTGAGTTGATGGAAATATTCCATATCTTAATAGTTGTTGAACTGTACCCTTAAGATACGTGCTTTTCATTCTATGTAAATTATACTTCAATATAAAAAATATACAATTATATAACAGAATTCTTAATATATGGAAAAATACCAAGCTTATAATGTTAAGTGTGAATAGAATTCAAAACTGTGTATAAAGAATAACTGTGTGTGTGTGTAAGAGAGAGAGAGACAGAGAGAGATAGAGATGAGAATAAACTCTATGAAGAATTCACTAACATTTTGTGAACAGTGGTTATCAATGGGATTGAATGCTTTGGTTTCATACTTTTATATTAAAAATTTTTGAAAATGAGCATGTAACACATTTTAATAAGAATGGCTAAATATATAGCTATTGGATGTGAATTTTGGGTTTTCTCCTGGTAAACTATTAAGTCAGGGGCTATCAACCACACACTTCACTGATCCCTTAGCTCTCTGGGTGCCTAAGATAAAGGAAAATGAAATAGCACTTAGTGCACATTATTACTTGGACCTTAATTAAATATCTGCATATATAAAATTCTGTTTTTCTTCATTGGCTCCTGCCCCAGAAAACTGGATTTCAGGAATTTGAGTTTCTTAGACCATCTCTGTATTCTTTGCTTCAAATATTTTAAAACTCGTCCTTCCATCTGGTCTCTGTGTTACTGACTAATATATTAGCTATCCCTGCCCTTCTACTGGAACACTCTTGGGTTAAGTATGTTTACTCATGGGATAACTGTTTAGTTATTATAATTGTTGTTTGCAGAATCCTGACAGTATAGCCAAAGCTATATAAGCAAAGACATGTTTGCTGACTAAAAAGCTCACTAGTAAATGAAAGATAGTTTACTGATGACAAAGGAACACACTTTGAGAAATGAAGAATTTCACTATAGTGATTCAACTATTGTATGTTGTCAAATGGCATTCACTACAATGGGGGCGGAGTCACTATAATCGATATAGCTTTTAGGACTTGAGTTTTTCTTGGAGCTCTCCAGTGACTTTATAATCTCTCCCAGAATTAAAAGTGTAATTGAAATTTGAAGATGACTTAAATATGGAGGAATTGATGCAGCTGTAATCTAATGGTAATGCTTTCTCAACTTCATGGAAATTTTTATCTATAAGTACCTTCTAATGCCTAGATAATTTACTTTGTGAACTTCAGAAAGTCAGAGATTGCACCTTCTTTATCTTTGGATCAGCAATGCCTGCTAACCCAATTGTAGTAATTCTATTTGATTCCATGATTAGTATAGATTAATAGTTTTATTAGTAGACATTTTGCATTTTTTCATATCCCTGATTAAGATATATTATAACCTACTTTGTATATATAGATTACAATGTTTATTGTGTAAACATTAAGGAAGCATAATTTTTAGATCATGTTTTATTTTATTTATTTGTTAGTCCCATGTGTCCTGCTAACTTCCCAAAGTTTATCTTCTGCTATCTAGAGAATGTTCCTGTGCTCTGATTCCTGCCAGCCTTCCTTTGCTTCAGAATTTTCCTAACTACTTTTTTAATATAAATCTTTTCTATGCAGTAGCAATTCCACAAAATCCTGCTAGATGAGTGTTAGGACGATAAATACATCTGTGTTTTGGCATTAATGGTTGATCACAGGTTATTATGTTATCCTTCCTTATTAATTTATATGGTGTTTGATCGATCTGTGAATTTCAGGCTTCATGTCCAGGCTAGTAGGGAAGGTATGTTTGTCTAGTGTCCCTGAAATGGCACCATGTGGATAAATTGTAATACTCTGGTGCTCCAACACCATTTGTCATTTGGTTTGTTGTACAGTTGTAATGATCTGTTTTCACTCCTGTCACTGCTGCAGCTCAACCTCTGCCTAACAGAGTTTGTGAAACTTTTGTTCGAAGTGAATCACACCTCTTTGTAGCACACCAGTAGGCCTCTTAGTTGTTTTTGAGTAGCTTGTGATTTTTATGGTCTTAGAATTCTTCTTCTTATTATTTTTTAAATATATACTCTTTGCTCTAAATTATTTACATATATTTTTTCTCACTAAGCTGATAGAGTAGATAAACAAATTAGCAACTTAATATAAAATATCCTTGATTACCTTATAAGCTACCATTTATGGGTGAGAGATATTTCTCTTTGACAAATCTTCAATAGTTTTGAAAAAAAGACATGTGAACCCTGTTTTTTTTTTTTTAAATTAAGATGCAAAAATATTTCACCCTTCAAAGAAATATAGTTTTGGTCTTAACAGTATAGATACTATTGAGAAAGTTCTAGAAGGTCATAGAAGATGGTTAGTTAAAATGTTCTTCTATCCCAGTTACTACTTATTCAGAAAGCATCTTGTTCCCTGAGTTTTGACAGATATTAATACACCCATTCAATAAGGGTCATTATAGCAAAAGATGTGTCTAATCAGTAATTCTCTAATTTGAATGTTTTCTGTTCCTTCAAAGGCATTATTATGTACAATCCAAGACAAAAAGTATATTTTTACATGCCATTTATTATTGCTCCTATTTTTATTGTTTTATGGCTATTAGCATTAGAGGTTTTATCTTCCAGTAAATATAATACTCTTCTGGGTTTCTTGTCAGTTATTATTGTTTATTTAGATAATTATGGTATTCCCATGTTGCAAAGTTTAAGGTTTTTTCTATGGAACTGAATTTTTATTTTAACTGAAGATTTTCTATCCTTAATCAAAAGTAGTAAGGTATATGGGGGCCTCAGCCTCTGTGATAGTGCATTTTGTGGCCAAGACTGCCACTGGCCTCCAATATATATCTTTCTCTTTATCCAGAGTAAGCGGATCTTAAATTTTATTAGGGCACATTGACAATCAGAATAAAGTATATTGTTTCCCAGAATCTCTTTCAGTTTAGTATGGCTAAGTGACTAACATCTGATCAATTATATTTAAGCCCAAGTTTTGTGTGAGTATTTTGGAAAGTCTCCTTAAACAAGAGGGAGAGAAGTGATACTTCCCCTTCTCGTTCTTGAATATAGATGTAATTTTGGGTTAGTGAAAACCCTCACACCATTCCACAGAAGTGTATTCCTGCCACACACAGGAATCGTTTCTTGTGGCAGAGTTACAAAATGAATTCTTATTATAATTCACTTTGTCATAGAGCTGGGCACCGATATTTTTCTCTTTCAGTTAGGCATTTTACTCCACTACAAAATGATGACAGGACACTTGCTTTCTTTGAGACAGCAGATACAGAAAAAGATATTCGAGACCCAATATGCCAAAGCAGTCCTTTTTTCATATTTAATGGGGCCAAAATTAGAGTATGTGCATAATATTGTTTCATAATACCCATGAGCTTGTCACTAAGAACTCTCCTAGGCAGATATAGAAGTTGTCTGGGCTAGTGTCCAATAAGTATATATTAGCTCTTGAATCCTTGGAATATCCTGCCATTGTTTTTCTGCCCTTTACTCTTCAAGCAAACTTTCTCTTTTTTAATTCTATTCCTTCAAGTCTCTGTTACCTAATCTAATAAACAGAATCAGGTTGAGGTTTTAACTGCTAATAATGGCTTAATGTGTAACTCTTCTCAGATAATATTTGCCTTTTAATAAAATATTCAGTCTTTTAACTCAAAGGAGGAAAAATATGGGAACTTTAGTAAGACTAATGACAAAAATATAGATTATTACCGCTGAAATGCACCTTGCAAATCTTCTTATGTAAATGCCCTATTTCAAAATTGAGGAAATGAAGGCCAGGGACAAAAAAATCACTTGCCTGTGGTCTAAGTACTTGTTAATGACAAATTGAAGATTAGCTATCAGATCTACTAATTCTCAGTACAGAGCTATTTCTACCTCACCACACTGGAGAAGGAAAGCCTTTTGATAATAATCAAATCACTATCTAGAAAGGCATTAAAATCTATAAGCCTGCTCACTTTAACAAGTTTCACCATATTTAGCAGTAATTTCTGCTATTTAATCCTTGAAAAACTTCTATAACAATGGTTCAAAAAAATTTAAAGTGCAGTTTACATTCACTAAACATCAACTCTCATGTTCCTTAAATGTTATTTGAGATTAAAAATAAATTAAATATCACCAATAAAAAAATAAAAGTAATTTTAATTTTGGAATATGTGTTTTCTAAGAACATGTTCCCTTGTTCAAGTTAATGGTATGCACTACTGAGGGATTTAGGCTTCCTAATGAAGTCTTCTCTTCTACAATATATACTTACAATGAGGGCATAATATTATGTATGAAGACACTTAGCATATTATCTGACTTTTACGTAGTCTCAAAAACTACATCTATTAAGTGACATGTGTTTTTTTCTTGTTTTAGTCTTATGTCTCCAAAAACGAACTCTCTTATTTTCAGAAATAATGTGATATAGTAGATATTGTGGTCTTTATTTTAGTTTTGCAGATACTATCTTTTATCTCTGATCTTTCTTGAGAACTTCCTTGCTAGTTTATAAATGGAAGTAATTAATTTTCTAATAGGCACAAGTAGACATCCTTATCTAAGTATAAGTCCGTTGCCATTTGATGTGAATAAAAATTACTATATATGACAGGTATGCCATAATGCATAATGTTACTTCACCTAAATAACCAAAATAACCATAAGTAATAATAGATATGTCATATTAACTTTAACGTCTTCTTTTAATAGTTTCTTACAACTATTTTAGACTAAATATATTTCATTTACAAAGCATTTTGTCTCAAATACAGCCATTATTGTCCAACACTGGGGCACTAAAGTTCCTTTTTTTCCACAGATATAATTAAGTGTGAACATGTTTTTAGTTTTGAAAGTTCAAAATCCTAAGACTATAAATCTTGGAAAATAAATCTCATTAAATATTTGATGTTTATGGAGATAAAAGTAAAGTAAATTGCTACTTATATGTGATACTTACTGTACTTAGGTTATCCATTGCTGTGTAACAGCTACCCTAAAGTTTGTGGCTTAAAACAATGGACCTTTTATTACATCCAAAACATTTATGCAAAAAGTTTTTACATTTAAGTGCATTTTAGAACTTAACTATGAATGGAAATGGCTATAAATGTAAGTAATACAGCCATGTACTCCTGAGTCCCTTTAAAGATCTCATTAACTTTTGGTTTCATTCACAACAAAGTTACTATTATAATCTCCAAATATACTTTTAAAAGACGGTGTTTTAATTACCAGAACCCTTTTCTGCAATTTCTTAAAATGCACTTGAAAACTTGTTTTAATGAGAGCTGCTGCAAAATTCTGCCCTATCCCATTTGTCCTTCAATCACAAAGATTTGGTGGCAATTAAATATTGATCTTGTTGATTTTTTTTTCCTGTGTAGGATAATTTTGATATAGCCTAAGGATGATCGGTATTTCCTTATTTAGCATAATTATAAAGTAAAACTTGCTAAACTTTTTAAAAATAATTTTTATTTTTCAGTTATAGTTGACATACAGTATTATATTAGTTTCACGTATACAAAATAGTGATTAAGCATTTATATAAAACTCAGAAAGTGTTCACCCCAGTAAATCTAGTACCCACCTAACACCATACATAGTTATTACAATGTTATTGATTAGATTTCTTGTGCTATACTTTACATCCCATGACTATTTCATAACTACCAATTTGTACTACTTAATTCCTTCCTCTTTTGCATGCAGACTAAACTTCCTCCCATCTGGCAACCATCAAGTGTTCCCTGTATCTATCAGTTTGTTTCTGTTTTGTTTCTTCATTTATTTCATTCTTTAGATCCCACATATAAGTGAAATCATATATTTGTCTTTCTCTGTCTGACTGATTCCACTCAGCACAATAGCCTCTAGGTTAGCTTATGTTATTACAGATGGAAAGATTTCATTCCTTTTTTATGGCTGAGTAATGTTTCTTTGTACATATGTACCACCTCTTCTTTACCCATTCATCCATTGATGGACATTTAGATTGCCTCCATATCTTGGTTATTATTAATAACATACAATTAACATATATATGTATATATCCCTTCAAAGTAATATTTGAGTTTCTTCAAATAAATACCCAAGGGTGAGATTACTGGGACCCTCTTTGTCTTTTGTTCTAGTCTTTGAATTGAAGTCTATTTTTCTTGTATAAGTATTGCAACCCCAGCTTTTTTTTCCATTTTCATATAATACCTTTTTCTATCTCTTTCTTTTCAGACTGTGTGTGTCTTTTGATATAAAGTGAGACTTTTGTAGGTAGCATATATAAGAGTCTTGGTTTTCTTACCCATTCAGCTACTCTATATCTTTTGATTAAAGCATTTAATCCATTTAAATTTAAAATAATTATTGATAGATATGTAGTGATTTATTATTAATATTTACTAATAAAATTTTAATAAAATGCAGCCATTTTATTATTCACTTTCATCTTTTAATCTTTTCTCCTTTTTCTTAGAGAAGTCCCTTAACACTTTTTATAATACTAGTTCGGTGTTGATGAACTTCTTTGTGGAGAGTGGATTGTAAGATGACAAGGTCCTTGCAGTCTGCGAGAGCAACCAAGAGTTATCTCGCCTCTGCAAACTCTTTCTGAGAACAAGAAAGTACAAATGTAGCTGCAGGCAACCAAACAAGCTGAAGGTCATGATAAGAGGCGGCCTTGGAGAAGTAGAAAAAACAGTGTTACTATGCCTAAGAAAACTTCATATGCCAGCAATTGTATGTTCTTATATAAAAGCAGCTTGCAAAAATAAAACTGTGCCACTGCTCCACCATCAATAGAAAGTGGACCTCCTGATCCCAGCTTTCTGTCTTCCTTCTTTTCTTAATCTCCCACTGTTCCCACTCAGGTATATTTTCCAGAGCCACGCTGGACATGACAGGATTTACCACTTGCTAGACGTGGTACTTCTTTAGCTTTTTCGTATCTGGTGAGTTCTTTATCTGTCCTTCAATTTTAAATGATAGTTTTGCTGAGGAGAGTAGTATTGGTTGTAGGTCCTTGCTTTTCATCACTTAGAATATTTCTTGCCAATTCCTTCTGGCCTGCAAAGTTTCCATCGAGACATCAGCTGACAGTCTTATGGGTGCTCCCTTGTAGTTAACTAACCGCCTTTCTCGTGCTGCTTTTAAAATTATCTTTTTATTTTTAAGCTTTGGTATTTTACTGATGACGTATCTTGGTGTGGGCGTCATTGAGTTCAACTTTTTTCTTCTGGGGTTTGTATGTGTATTTCCTTTGCCAGGTTAGGAAAATTTTTCATCATTATTTTTTGAAATAGGTTTCAATTCCTTGCCTTCTCTCTTCCTTTAAGTAACCTTATGGTAAGAACGTTGGTAAGCTTGATATTGTCCACAGATCCCTTACACTATTCTCATTTTTTTTTTTTTTTTTTTTTTTTTTTGCTGTTCTGCCTGGGATTTTTCAGCTGCCTAATCTCCCAAATTGCTGATTTGATCTTCTGCTTCTTCTAATGTACTGTTGATTCCCTCTAATATATTCTTCATTTTAGTTATTTTATTTTTATTCCTGACTTTTTTTCTATTTTCTATATCCATTTTTATGTTGCCTATTTCTTTGTTGATGTTCTTACTAAGATCATTGTGCATCTTTATACTCATTGCTTTGAACTCTGCATCTGGCAGATTGCTTGTCTCCATCTTGCTTAGTTCTTTTTCTGGAGCTTTGTTCTGTGCTTTATTTGGAATATGTTTCTTTGTTTCCCCATTTTGGCTGCCTCCTTGTGTTTATTTCTATTTATTACATTGAGCCACTATGACTCCTGGTCTTGGTAGAGTGGCCTTATGTAATAGGTGTCCTATAGGGCCAAGTGGCACGGTGTCCCTGGTCACCTGAGCCAGATGCTCCAGGTGTTTCCCTTGTGTCAGTTGTATGTGCCCTGCTGTTGTAATTGGCTATTTTTACATCAATGGGAGGGATAGACCTCCAGCTGTTTTGGTTGTGAAGACTATCCAGTGACTGCAGTAGATGAGCTGTTGTGCAGGGACTGACCCTATAGAGCAAGATTTACTTTAGCAGGGCTCTGGTGCCTGCCTAGTCTGACCTTTGAGCGTGTCATTGGTGGAGGAGGTTGCATGATACTCTGGTATGGTCTGAAGCTGGCCATTGAATGTGTTGGGCCTGGGGTCTCTTGGTGGGGCTCTGGTTTAGGCTATTGTCAGCCCTGCCTATGCCTTGCACGGAACCACTTGATATGAGCTACAAAGTGATCTGTAGATGGTTGTCACTTGTACTGGGCTTGTAGGTGCCTGAGAGAGGGTAAACTGTGAACTGAAGCCTGCTGTCCCTAGTATCAGGCTTGAGGCTGCTTAGCAAGAGGTACTGGTAATGCTGAGGCCAGATACTATTTGTTTGGAGTTTGTGAACTTTGAGAGATTTTAGGAAAGTCCAAATCATGAACCAGGACAGGCAATTTGTATTGAAAAGCATTGGAATCAGCTAGGGTGGGTCTGAAATTTGAGTAGAAACAATATCAGGGAATTACCAGGGTGGGGCTACTAGAGTTACCAGGTTTTTAAAAACTCAGATATTGTAGCCACCTGCTTCTGCATGCCGGAGGTGAGAAGGTTCAACAAACAAAGTGGATTCAGCCAGCACTTCTGTTGAGAGAAAAGCAGTCCCTTCTACCCTCAGCCTGAAGCCAGACAATTCTGTTCCTTCCCATATGACCCTGGCACCTTTCAAGCTGCTGTCCCAGTACTGGAGCTCAGAGCAGTGAGTCAGGAAGCAAGTAAGTTTCTACGTGGACCTTTTAAGAGGAATGTCTGGTACTCCAGCCACCTCCATCTCATTTAGTCACAATTACCCTTGGTGTTTACACCTCAAAGCTGTGGGGACTTTTCTTCCTTCACTAGAATCCTGGACTGCAGAGCCTTGTGTGGGGCTGGACCCCTTGCTTCCAGGGGGACTTTTGTAACTGAGATTGCCTTCTCAATTTTAAATCATCACAAGTGTGTGGGACCAAATTGATTCGCATCTCTACCCATTCTAACAGCCACTGTGGTTTCTTCTGAATTCCTTAGTTGTAGCATTCATGTTCAAGCAATTCTCAACTATGGTTGTTCTGTAGTTCAGTTGTGTTTGTGACAGGAGGTGAGCATAGCATTTATTATTTGCCATCTTTACAGGACTGAAACTACTAACCTTAAAAAAATTTTGGACTAAATTTAATTAGAACAGTCATAATAGATGTTGTGGTTGTTTTAAATGTAAATATGTTTCTTTGATTTTTTCTGTTATTTAGGTCATATGCAGCATTGTGAGCTAATACACAAATGAGGCAGATGAAGAATTTGAACACTAAGAACTACCAATTGATTGGAGAATAACCGAATATTTTAAAGCAAAACTTGACTTGTATTTCAGCCTACTATTGCTTTTAGAAAATGAAATTCAGTCTAACAGCACAGTTTATTTTTGCTTTTTAAACACTGACAGTCATTTTGAAATCGTTTTTCACTTTTTTTTCAGTTTTATTATATTTCATAAGTTGGTCTTTATTGATATGATTCCTTGTATTTAACAAGGTGTTGAAGTGTGTATGTGGACGTGTGGTGGTAATGGGACAGAAGTTCTTAAAAGAGGTTCATAGCAATGTGAGAACAGTTTTCTCTATTCTGTTTATTTTAAATTCTCATGTCCTACCTACTGAGCTAGCCAGGTGCTATTCTGTTGCATTTTATATGAAAAACTACTGAATATAGATATTTAATTTTTTACAACCTGAGGATAGGAGAGATTGAAAAGAAATTAATGAATTGCTTTTTCAAGATGCTGTACATATTCAATATTATCTTTAATCAATCTATCAAACTCCACTATTTACCTCCCCATATGTAAATTGGGAATTCAGTTATATTGATAGGAAAATAGTGTTTTTAAACTCACTCTTCTAGGATCTTAAACTTTCTACCTGTTTGAGTAGAGCCAGATTAATGAACACTGAACATTCAGAGCCAAAAAATTTTGGGATGGCAGCAAGGTATAGTAGCAAGAACAAAATTTTGAAGTCACAAAAGTAGTGTTCAAACTCTAGTTTTGTGCTACTTCTTCTTTGACCTTTAGGAAGTCATTTGTTTGTGCTATGTCTTAGTTTCTTCATTTGAAGAATGGGTAGAAAACTAATAACTGCCTCAACAAAATGTCTGTAAGGTCAAATATAATAGTGCATGTAAAACATTATGTAAATTGTGACTAACTACTCTTAAGCTATGCTGCCAGAATCTGTGTATGAAAGATCAAAGAACTAGGACCATTTATATTCAAACTTTTCACCAAGAAAACCTTTAATTTGTTCTAAAAATCTTTTTCCTGAAAATGAAACTTTATTAAAACATTTTGTTGAGTAACTCTGAAACCCAAAATGATACATATTGCTTAGAACATGAGAAAGCTAAGCTAAGTTCACTAATGAGATGACTGGTCAACAGTAACTTATTCTAAGAGAATTTAGAGACAAGTTTTTAAAGAAATACTTCTTATAAAACATTATTAGATTAAAAAACATACAAAAATCAGAAGGCAGATGAAATAATGGGCAAAAACACCCCATAAATTTCCACATACCTCTTGACAAGAACAAAAGACTTATTCTTATAAAACCTAATGAAACAGCTCCACTCACTGGACATTATGAGACTGGAGAGCTGATAAAACAACAGAGCTCCATGCATCTCCAGCAAGGAATGATTTCCACAGTAAATTAGAAGCAAAGTGGATAAAGGTTAGAAAACCTATTATATTAAAAGGACAATATTTGAAATTAATGGAAGTATAAAATGATAAGTTAGTTAAAATTTACTTGTAAGAGCAGATTTCATCCACAGTGACCAACTAACACAAAAAGATGCAATCAAGACAGAACTAAAATCCTTCAAACATCACATTTACCAATGTATCTTAAATGAAGACAAAAATAATACTGTATAATTACCTCATTTAATCCTCAGAAAACTCTGAACATATATTTTATCTAGACTTCTGATGATGCAATTAAGGGTTTGGTTATAGTATTACTCAAGACTGCATTTCAAAGCTCTCGTACACATCTTCTCCTATTAACTTCCCACAAAGGGATCTAAATTTGTGGTAACATATTACACAGTAAAAGAAAAATGATACGGGATTTTTTCTCATATAATCATGGTAGAAAACGATAGACGTGTCAGGTGTTCTCATGGATAAAGATTAAGAGGAACAGCTGCAGCTGGCAAAGTGTGGAATTTACATTTTACTCTATTTTGCTTATGCAGATATGGTGGGCATTGGTAGTTATTTCCTTCAGAAAACAATACAGAAAAATAAAGTGCCTACTTATAATCTAAAACAATTAGAAATAACTATAAGACATATATTTTATTAGATTTAGGGAAAATCGCCTCTATATTATGAAAACAGTGAACAATCCGAACTGTACTGATCATTATGAACACACTGATCATGTCATGAACACAGCCATTTATTCTCTTCATCTTTCTTTTTCCTGATTTATTTTTAGAAAATAGTCAGAGTCCTTCCCCTATTAACAACTCAGGACCAGTCTTTTACTTCCTATTACTATGAAGTGGAATTCCAGACAATAAAAGCAAAAGAAGAAAACAAGTGTCGGAAGATGCCACATTGACTGGCAATAAATAGTTCATAAACTTATAATCAAGCCTCTATTTTTTCATTTAGATTTACTATGTAGATCATGTATTCTTTTTTTTTTTTCATTTTAATTAAGTTTAATTGGGGTAACATTGGGTAATACTATTACATAGTTTTCAGGTGTACATTATCATTTGACACTTGTATATTTTATGGCGTATTTACCACCGAAAGTCCAGTTTCCTTCACCTACCATATATTTGATCTGCTTTACTCACTTTACTCACCCCCTAAACCCTATATCTGACTCCTTTTACCCCATTTACCTCCCCACTCCTCCCCACTCCACTCGTAACCACTAGTTTATAGTCCTCTGGTAACACTAGCCTATAATCCATGTCCATGAGTCTCTGTTTGTTTGTCCTGCTCATGTGTTGCTTTTAGGTTTATATCTCACATATAAGTGATATCATGTGATTTTCAACTTTTTCTGTCTGGCTTATTTTGCTTAGCACGATTATCTCAAGGTTCATCCATGTTGTCGCAAATGACAGTATTTCATCTCTTTTCATGGCTAAGTAATATTCTATTGTATATATGTACCATAGCCTCTATAGCTAAACATCTATCGAAAGACACGTCAATTGCTTTCATGTCCTGGCCACTGTGAATAATGCTGCTATGAATACCAGTCTGCAAATATCTTTTTGAATATGGTTTTCAAGTCTTTGGGGTAAATACCCAGTAGAGGGATTGCTGGATCGTATGGTAGATCAATTCTTACTTTTTAGAGGTACTTCCATACTCGTTTTCCATAGTGCCTGTATCAATTTGCAGTCCCATCAGCAGTGTATAGGGTTCCTTTTTCTCCACATCCTCTTCAACATTTGTTATTACTTGTCCTGTTGATTATAGCTATTCTAACAGGTGTGAGATGGTATCTCATTGTGGTTTTGATTTGCATTTCCCTAATAGCTAGTGATGCTGAGCATCTTTTCATATATTTGTTGGCCATTTGTATGTCTTCTAGGGAGAAGTGTCTGTTCAGGTCCTCTGCCATTTTTTGATGGATCATTTTTTTTTCTTTTGTTATTGAGTTGTATAGTTCTTTGTATATTTTGGATATTAGGCCCTTATCAGAAGTGTTGCTTGCAAATGGATATTCCCATTTGGATGGTTGTGTCTTTACCTTGTTGACAATTTCTTTTGCTGAGCAGAAGCTTTTTAGTTTGAAGTAGTCCCCTTCATTTATTTTTGTTTTTACTTGCTTTTGAGGTCCTTTAGTTTAGTTGCTATATTTTCTTCTATCCATTTTATTGTTTCAGGTCTTATATTTAGGTACTTAATCCATTTTGAGTTAATTTTGATGTGTGGTAATAGACAGTAGTCTAGTATCCATCTTTTTCAGGTGGCTTTCCATTTTTCCCAGCACTATTTATCGGAGAGGCTTTCATTTCTCCACTGTATGTTTTGGCTTTTTTGTCAAAAATTACTTGCCAATAAATATGGCTTTTCTTCTGGACTCTTGATACTGTTCCACTGGTCCGCATGTCTGTTTTGCCGCCAATACCTTGCCGTTTTGATTACTGTCGCTTTGTTGTATAATTTGAATTCAGGCAGTATGATTCCTCCAGCCTCGTTCTTTTTTCCCAGGATGGCTTTGGCAATTTGGGGTCTTCGTGCTTCCATACAAATCTGATAATTTTCGTTCTATTTATTTTAAAACTGTCAATGAGATTTTGATGTGGATTGAATTAAATATGTATGATTCTTTAGGTAACATGTAATAAAATAATATTACTAAATAATAATAAAAGTAATTATATCTATATAACAGGTATCGAGATTTATTATGTGTCAGGTATTCTACTGAGCATTTTGCATTATCTTATATAATTTTTACAATAACCTTATGAAATAGGTACCATCCCCATTTTTTCAATGGTAAAACCAAGACATAACAAGTGTAAAAAACTTTTTTTTAGGGCTACACAAACAACCTACTAGTAGATGGTGCCAGAATTTGGCCCCATATGTTTTTATTATAGGGCCTACATACCTTGAAACTATGTAATACTATCTTATACAAAACATATTTTCAAAATGTTTAGCATATCACTAGTTTTATGAATACAGTGGCTTTAGTTAGTACATTTGCTAAGCATAAATATTACTTGGTGTAACAGAAACTATTGTTGTTACAAATTTTAGCATACAAAGTTGTGAATTCATCTGTAGACATTTCTTTTATTAGGAATCTTCTTTTTTTTTTTCTATATTAGAAAAATTTAAAGCCAGAGTGTTGTTCCAGATCTTCATTTTTATGTATAAATTATATACTAATTTGACTTAAGTGGCTGAACTCTAACCAGGTTGTAATTTACTGTGCCACATAGCACAAGTAGCACAAGAATCCAGAAAGAGAGGTATACAGTCTTTGGTAGTTGTGGATTTGAATAATGAATCTTTTGCCTTGATTAGTTTTCAGTACATTTTAATAAAATACAATATGTTAATCACTAGCTTAATTGAATGTCTCCCTGAAATCTTATGATGGAGCAGAAGACATAGACTGTATAGTTCTTATCTAGATTAAGTACATTATTCTTAATGGCAAATTTTGAAAATCTTTTATCCATTGTTATTGCTATGCACAATATCTTTTTATTGCAGATTAAAAGAGTAATTCCAGTTAGCAATAAGTTATTTCTGCTGTTTATGTCCCAGTAATAATTATTTCCCATTAGTTTTATAAACTTGACTCATTTTCCTCAAGTGATCAATAAAACACCTAGGCAGCCTTGAATATCTCTACATATGGAAAACAGGACTGAAAAATGATTCAGTATCCCAAGTTCTCTCAATAATTTTCCAGATAATGAATATATAGACAAGAAGTTTAGAGTTCAAAGTGTTTGGTTTATTATAACGGAATGTATAAATGACTACATAAATGTTATCATTTTAAAAACTTGAGAAATATTTTTAGAAAACAGTGGAAAATAGGATAAGTTATGTTCATCTTGGAACTGTATATAAAATAAGTAACTAGTTATGTCAGTCAGTACAACTCTTGTGAATTGTTATCCACATCACAAATTGTACTAATTGGTACATCAGATGATCTAAAGACAGAATGAGCCATGGAATTAAAACTCTTCTTCCATTTCCTAGAATTGGTGTTTTCAAATGAAGTTTGAGATGTATGAAGGAATTTGTTTTCTGTGCTATGGAAAAATAAGAATAATGGCGCTGCTCTGAGTAGCAATCTCAGTGACCATTCCTTGCTTACTATCTTTATCTTTTTAAATTTTTTTCTCTCTTTCCTGCTCTTCTTTCCAAAAAAATTTCCAAGAATAGTTGCAATTTCTAAATTATTTCATATCATAACATATTACTGAATAAAATATGTAATAAGGACTTAATAAATTGTTGTTGAATTAATATTATTATTCTTAACTAGAATATGTTATATTATAAATACTATGTATCTCTTCCCCTAAATTTGAGAAGAGATACTTTTTTAAACTCAGGATTCAAATATTTGGCTTTGATATTCATATTGCATTGTTGTATAAGAAACAGTATGGTGAAATACAACAACAATAAGAAAACACAAATAATATAATGGAAACAGAGGAAAGAGAAAATTAACAGTGTGGTGGGTATTAAGTCAGGAAAATCACATTATGGCAGTTTTTTCCCTAATCATTACTGTATTTAACTCCTTCAGAATCAAATTGGATGGGGAGATATCGAATTAAAATTAGAACATCAGTCATCTAAAGGGGTATAAGGAAAGTTCATGAAGAAAGGGGATAGGTTATAGGATAGATGAACACAGTCAGTGAGCCACAGGAGTAGCTTGGATAATGTTAGAAATTGAACCTAAGGAGGGTGGATAGCACCAGAAAAAAGTATCACCTGTGGCATAATTGGGATGAATCCTACCTAAAACACAGTGAGAATTTCTAAAACCTAAACTTCTGAGGAGGGTGAAGTAGCTTGTCCAGGCTAGGGCAGAAGAGGACTGGCCCAGTGTCCCATTATGCATTTAAACTTCAATTTGGTAAAAAAAAATCAGTATTCAAGAGAATCTAATGTGATGAAAGGGATGATAGCATTGGAATTACAAGAGGCAGAACGTTACTTGAATGTGTAACAGATATATTTATAGCATAATCCCATCAACTGAAAGGGGGGAGAGACAGCACAATTGATCTTCATATCCCTTCTCCAGTGTATTTAAGAAAGCACTGAAAATGGTCCAATAGACTAAGGCTTAGTTCCTGTCGAATATTAGAACACAAATTAGGTTGAATTGAGGCAGAATTCCACTTGTGAAAATAAAGGAATATTTTGGTCCATTCAGGCTACTATAACAAAATACCATAGACTGGGTAAAACAACAGACATGTATTTCCCACAGTTCTGAAGGCTGGGAAATCCAAGATCAAGATGCTGGCAAATCCAGTGTCTGGTGAGTCCATATTTCTGGTTTATAGATGGTACCTTTATGCTGCGTCCTCACATGGTGGAAGGGACAAGGGAGTTTTCTTGGGCTTGTTTCATAAGTGCATTAATCTCATTAATGAGGGTTCTGCCCACATGACCTAATCACCTTCCAAAGGTCATACCTCCTAGTATTATTACCTTTAGGGATTAATATTTCAACATACAAATTTTGAGACATAAATATTCAGGTTCTAGCAAAGAAGGTGTAGGGTGGTTAGGCCATAGACATAGAGCGTAGATCTTTGGTAGCAAGGTAAGTTCCTATTCCACTATAAATTACTATGGTATTTCAGTCAAGCGGTAGGAGTTTGGGGTCTAGGTGGTAATCAAAGAATCAACCATGCAATGGGGCATCTCTTAGCAGCCACTGTGCAGCTGTGATTCTGTGCTATGAAAAAAGTTCATCAAAGCCAAAAAAAAAAAGTCATTAAAACAAAAATAAGTCAGTGGGTCTAATAGTGAAGTGATCCATTTGGAAAGCAAGCACTGTAGAGTGAAAATAAAGCAAAATCCAAATTAAAATCCAGCCAAAAATCAATATAGTTAAAGATGGCAGAACTGAATAGTGGACATTAATAACTTCCTCAGCTATGAGTATCTAATTTCTATTCAGTCATTATTTTGATCAGAGGTCAGAGGTATAAGACAATTAGAGTTGTCAGGTTTTTATTATTTTGTATTTTTTTTAGGATTGCATTTCATAGGCATCAGTGACTCAAGTTGAGAAGGGCTGAACTAAGTTCCTTGGAAACTGAGAAGAAACTAATAAGGCTTGCTTACATTCCACTTAATATAGACTTCTTAATCCTCTGCATAGGTTCAGAAAAAATATAGCAAAAGAAAACACTTTGGTTTGAATCTCATTTCATTTCAATTCTTTAAGTATCTTTTATGTCATATACTTTAGAAGAGTTAATTACTTAATAAGGGACGAATTATGCACAGCATGAACTTCCTGTGGGCGTTGAAAATGCAAAGTAAGTATCACATAGAAAAATATCAGTTTCACACATACATTGTTATTGGAGTTCTTTCACAGTTCATTTAAGTAACCAACCACCTTTGATTTCTCTAGGTCATAACCGACTGTGTTGTATTAATCAAAGAGAGGTTCAAATAAAAGCAAGGTTGGATTTGGGGAATTATTTCACTTATTTAAAGTAACTAAAGACAATATAAAAATTATGTCAGCTGAATACTGTATAGGTTTTAGAAGTAGAAAGTAGAGAATACTTGACCACTGAATTTTATTACAAAAGCATTATCAAAAAGCATTACTTTATTCAATGGGGCTATATGCATTTCTGAATAAGATATTTCTGAGGGCACTCAGTATAATTTTATTTGGAATTATACAAAGATCTAAAAATAAAATCTAAATCAAATATCTAGCTTAATATTATTATATGGTTCATAGAAAAACATTCTATCCAAGTTAAGGCTTGGTTAGAGCCATAAATTTTAATTTTACAACTGGTTAAACTGAGTGGAGTTAATTACTTTTAAAACCTCAGGAATTCAAACTTTTATCATCATCATACAGATTGAAATGCTTGAGGGAACCTGAAACTAGAGTCTTCTGAGAGATACAAGATGAAGGTAATCATTATGTTAAGTTGAAGCTTAAATTTCCAAAGTAACAAGTAATATGCATTTAATTGTACACTCTTCTAATTCAAATACTCTTAGAAAGTTTCTCACTACATATAATTATGTATGTTAAATACACTTGAGGGAATATGTTAATTCTCTCAACCACAACATAATTGTTTATCTTCTTTAGTTGCGTTTGATTCAAGCAAACGTTTGGACATTTTTTGCTCATTTGCATAAATTTATCACTCCATCAATATGCTCTCCAAATAATTTATCAAATTATATAGTTTGAATTATGGAATTATACAGATGCTTTTACTTTAGGTATCACATCATTGTCAAATTCACCCTCTCAGAATAGTTTGCCTAAAGGAAGCCAACAATTATAAATTATTTTCTTTGAAATCTGAATGTTTCATTTTAACATTCGGTCTTGGGGAGCAGCAGTTCTTAATATAAGTCCATGAGCCTAAGAGAATTAAGGAACCATTTACATTTGCATTCAATGTATTATGTATGAAACTATGTATTATCTAAAGAAAAGATGGATAATTTTTATCAGATTTTCAGAGGTCTGTGAATCAAAATTGATAAGAACACCTTATTTGCAGTGTGCGCATGACCAATATTCATCAGAAGGATTGCTTCTAACTGAATTTAAGTAACGATATTCAAAGTATGAGAGAGTTCAAGAAAATACTCCCTATATTCCACTCACTCTGAATGGACATTTGGTATTGTTTGGAGTCTGATAATGATTCAAACTACAAATCTTCCTTTTTGACTAAAAAATCATATTGACTTTTCATAACAATTGTCCAAATAAATACTTATGTTTATAGAAAGACTACTTAGAGAGGGTTTCATTTATATAAAAGTTCCCAGTAAGCCTGATTTAAGCGTAATCCTCAAACAGATGTGATTCTGAGAGGTAAACAGGATAATCGGATGCCCATGGCAGTCTCGATTTGTGCTCCCTCAGTTGAGGTGCCTACTATATCCCCTTGGCGCAGAAGTTCATCATCTTAGATTATTCTTAGATTTATAGTTGCTTCTTGACTTCCATGTGTCAGCTATTGAGAGCTGTCATCCTATTGTGTTGAGATGAAGGTTACAACCATTAATTGTGTGTCTTTCATAGCAATCTACACCATTCTGTCAGTAGACAGACTACAGCAGAAGAATGACTCTATCCAGAAGGCCACAAGATAGGTTCACCTGAGACAGCCTAAGAGAATATGCTTATGCCTTTTCTTTCCAGCATACATTTGTTTATTCATTCTTTTATTTTTTATTTGTTTTTTTTAAACCATAGTGTGTGTATTTGAAGCTAATTTCCAAATATCCTTTTACATCTACATAGTAGTTAGGACTAGCAGAGATGCCCAGGTTCTGCTCCTCTGATTATAATTGGAGATAAACAGAGGCATATTTTTTTTTTCCTGTGAGAGCTTTGCTTTTTGGAGATTCTTTGTCATTTCAAACTGACAGGAAAGTGAGGCTACTCTTTTAAGTCTTTTTATTACAATGAGTAGAGTCTTTCTTGATTTCTTTTGAGAGTTAACTGTTACACTGTACTTGATTTGCATATTTTGAACTACATTTTATAAATGACTATTTAATTTTTACATTAAAAAAATATAGACATTTTCATAGGATTTAATGCATTTTAGTTTTTGGAAGCTATTTTGGTTCAGCATTAAAAAAGCAGGAGTGAAGCTTATTTAATATCTCTCAAAAAGACAGTTTTACCAGTAGGACTGGCAGTAAGCAAATTAAGAGTAAGATTTTACCTTTGTGCCTCATGAAGATGAAACAGAAAAAGGGTATAATATAATTATCATGCTAGGGTAAAGAAATTAGAACATGAACTCTTTTCTGATATCTTCCAAATTTATGGTTTTGTCTACATAAGATCTTGACAATTCAGTGGGGATAAATTATTAGTCAATATTCTTATTAGTTTGCATATATCATATCAAAATATAAAGTTAACTTTTCTACCATACTTCTAGTCCAGTACTATTTTCTGTTCACATGCTGCTTTATCAATAATTACCAACACCAATAATATGACATTGAGTCTGTATCTTTTTAAACCTTATTCTATTAGTTTCAAGTATACAGTACATTGGTTAGACATTTATATAGTTTATAAAACTTCCCCTAATTGTTCTTTCTTTCCTCTGGCTTGCCACCTAGCCATTACATTAATGCTAACTGCATTCCTTATGTCGTGCTCCCCATCCCCGTCTATGTTTTATAAATAAGAGATGTCTAACTACTTTTCTTTGAATTACATTTACATATAGAGAAATATGTACATGTATTAGGGAGGTGGTTCAAATTGGTCAAAATAGATTTGAACCTGGTACTTTAGGATTACCATAGTTAATCTTAGCAGCCAAAAAGGGATTCTATCTAATATACTGATGGTGTGAAAATCTATACAGTATTCTCATTCTGAACTTTGTTGATCATCCGCTTTATTTATTTGTTTGTTTGTTTATTTGTTTGGGAGGAGATGGGTGAAGTGTAGAGGAGAGTTACATAAACACACAAACATATTCTGATCTGTGTATCTGTGAATGTTTATAGAATACTTTGGGTCTTTTATATTCTCAACGAATGACAAAATTGAGTTTTCCTGAAAGTGGAACAAATGTTCAAAAACGTTTTCCATGTATGGAATGGAAAAAAAAATGACTAAAGAGGAAAAGATGTTGTGGAAGATACAATCTATAATATATTTCCTCTGTTTCTCTGATTTGTCTGGTCAGTCAGTTATAGTTAAATTCTTCTTCATTTTTAAAATTCCAATAAAAAGTAAAGAAGAGAGACTAAATTCAGAATAAAACAGTGACAAAACAAAACAAATCATAAAGAATATTACACCCCCCCTCAAATAATAAAAACCTGAGTTCATCTAGAAATAAGTTGCAAAGCATGTTAAAAAGAGAGTACACAGAAGGGAAGGGAAGCCACTATCAGGTACCCAAGGAAAGGCTTCATATTTTCTATCTATCCCTTAAAAAAGTCAATATGTAGCCTTCAAATATATCCCAATCTTTATTTTCTTTCCTTGAGCAGTAAATGTACAATGAAGCAAATTATCTCTAATAGTTATACAAATAACTAATGAGGGAAGATATTTAATTTTCAATCATGCATCAACATTTGAGCCTAAGAAAGAATTTAATGTTCATACAAATGGCAGTGTGAAGGAGGTAGATATTTGAAAAACATAAAAAAGAGGTGAAGAATGGGAGGAGATAAAGACATTAGTACCATTAATCTTTAGTCATAAATTTAGTTTTCATACTAATGAAATAAAAATTGTGAAATTTAAGTTTTAGGTGTTTTTCAGTTGCAGTACTGGAAAATTCATTTTTTGGGTTAACATTGTGGATAAATGTAGTTATACCTTCTGTTGACATAATTTAATAGATTTTTAGTGTGTAGGGTGCTAAAGTGTACTACATAGCTAATAAAATTCTTTTGATGTATTGCCCTAATAATACTAATAATACTAAAGTAAATCTTATATAAAAGCTCTCTTTATTTAATAGCTAAGTAAGTGTTTCCTTTCCTGTTATGTCACACAACACATTTATAAATTATTGTAGAATTTAACATTTTTAACTGACTCACTATATAAAAAATAAGGAACACAGACTGTTATGATTTTTCCTTTTTCGTGTGTGTGTGTGTGTGTGTGTGTGTGTGTGTGTGTGTAATTATAGGAGTGTGCTTCTCTTGAGGACTGTTCTTCTGGGATGATGCATGCAGTTCATGAGGTCCTGATGGAAATTCAGGAACACTAATGATGTGTGGCTTTACATAACTCTTTTGCATACACATCAGTGTGCAACATCCTATAAATTATATTGCATATTGTAAAAAGCCACAAATTGTCAATATTCTTGTGAGTTATTAACATTAAATATTTTTTCACCTAACTGCAAATGTGAGTTTCTATAGTTGTTACATGTTCTCTTATTAGTAATTTCAGTAATGGCTGAATAGAGAACTGTAGATGTAGTAGTTGACTAGGTAGCACAATTTGTGTAAAAAGTTGCAAAGTCAGAGATTAAACTGCTTTCCAGCAAAATATAATAAACTGCCAATCAACAACTTTGTCCACGAACATTTATGACTAAGTATTAACCCAGGTTTCCTTTTTCCATTTATGTTGTTTACAGTTGCATAATAGAAATAAATGAAAATTTATCTAAACGGAGAATGTTAACTTTCAATCAATGAGACTGAGTCTTGGAAGGAAAGCATATAATTTCTCCATAGGCAATCGTGTTCAAAATTAGTACCTAATTTTTAAACATATAAATATTCTCTTTCTTGATTTAGCCTCTGAACTGTGATAGAAAAGCTCTACTTGAAAGTCTTTCAAATGTTTTCAAAGCCTTTGTATTAGTATAACAGAATCTAATACAAAAATAAGCCAGATTTTCAGATGCCTGGCTGGCTATTAGTGGTCAATGATTTCCTCAAGATTTATCTGGCTATATTTATGTTGAATAATATCTTACAAAATAAAAAAGCAAAGAAACAAACAAACAACAACAAAAAACGAACTTCTCATGTACATCTTACCTTAAAAATTTCCAGAAAAATAGATTCTGTTATTTAGGACTAACACTTAAAGGATACCTTTAGAATTTTTTTTCCTTTTAAACCTATCAGCAACTTACTGAGTTTCTGGCCAAAAAAAATATCACTAATATGAAAATTATAACAAGCATAATGAAAATTAAATTCAAACAAGTCAAAGAATGTCTTTTCTAGTTTTCTATTTTTCTATTCTTTGTGTAAGATCAATTTTTCCCCTGAAGAGAGGTTCAGCATTGCTAGATTCATCAAAGATTTGAAAGCTTTCTTGGTATTGCCACACGTTTATATTATACCTTACTTTGGAGATTATCTTTTTCTTTGTCAATTCAGTATTTAGAGCTACTCGTCCAAATATCTTGTTAATCTTTTTATCTTAAGTATGACAAAATGATAATTATGATAAAAATTAATGATAACATCCCACTAGCCATTTTTTGATGCATTATAACAAAAAAAGTTTCTTATATTGTTTTTAAAATAACCTTTAGATGTATGACTAAAGCTTGCCATCTAGTGGGAATACTGAAGCAAATAGTATAAAGCTTTTGTCTGGTTTCACAAAACCAAGTTTTAAAGGATCTATTTTTTCACTGGTTTGCCTGGGTTTATCTGTAAATTTCAATAGCATTTTATGGAATTAATGTTCAAACTCAGTCACACTGGCTACATTGATGTGCTTGTGTAGAAACAGCCTGAATTAATGAATTCAAAGTTCAACAACAACAACAACAAAAACGTGAAAATACTGAATTTACTTTACTTTGAAAGCAGTGTATTTCACATGTGAAAGTGGATTTATCTTGCCTATAATATTGATTTGATCAGTTTTTAAGGTAATTGCTAATAGGAAGGTCCTTTTGCACTTCCTTCTTCAACAGATAGTTTTAATGAGTGTATATGCAAGACACAATTTTCATGTGCATACATTCAAACAGTAAAAATCAAACAATTTGAGAAGAAATAAAATGGGATTATGGTTCTCCATGGTATAGCCTATAGGTCAAGACATTTCTTTCTAAACAAGTGTTATTTTTGAAAATGAGTACATTATATAAACCAATCTGCTCTGTCATATCAAAGGACTTTCAGGTCAATTGATTAAATGTAATGTGTTCATTAAAAAAAGGCAAAACTTTCTTGTTTCTATAGTTTAAATACTATTCTGCCTTAGTGCTTTGAAGAAATAACCTGTAATTTTTACCCTTGGGGACTATTAAGAGGTGCCATTAGTAATGGTGAGTCTGACAGGTACCTTCTAGGGCCTATGAACTGATTCAGGAGGCAAAATCAAGTAGATGACAGGAATCAGATAAATGTCTGCAGTAATGATTTAAGTGCAGTGACATGAAGAAGAAATAAATTGACAAGCAGTTTTACGGAAGACTTAAGAAAAGATGGCAAAGGATAAGAATATAAAGTGAGAAACTAGCTATTAATTCAATAGTAAAAGCAAATGCAAGATAGTATCTCTACATTTTATTCAATTACACATTAGCGGGTAGAGGTGAGTAGAATAAGACCTTTAGTCTCTCCCTACAATGCAAATATAAATGGTAACATTGTGGATAGAATGATCAAAATACTTTTTTATATTAAAAATTAGACTTTACTTTTTTAGAGCGATTGAGGAATTTCTCGTATATCTCTTGCCCCTACACATAGCCACCTTTCTTTATCAATAACCCTTGAGCTTATTGTAACCAGAGTGCTACATTTGTTACAATATATGAATCTACATTAACACATCATAATCACACAAAGCCAGTAGTTTACAATGCAGTTCACTCTTGACATCGTACATTCTATGGATTTGGACAAATATAGAAGGACATGCTTTCACCATTATGATAAAATACAGAATATTTTTACTTCCCTAAAAATTCTCTGTGCTTTGCCTATGTATCCTCCTACCCAATCAAACCCTGGGTACCACTGATGTTTTTACTTTCTCGGTATTTTTGCTTTTTTCGGAATATCCTATAATTAGAATCACATAATATGTAGCCTTTTCAGATTGGCTTTGTGCGCTTAATAATATATAGTTAAGGTTCTTTCATATATTTTCATGGCTTAAAAGTTCACTTCTTTTTAGCATTAAAAAAAAATCTGTTGTCTAGATGTGACTCAGTTTATCCATTCACCTTCTAAAGGACAACTTGGTTGCTTCCATGTTTTGGCAGTTATGAGTAAAGCTGCTATAAACATCCATTACAGGTTTGTGTGGATATAATTTTTCAGTTCCTTTGGGAAAATACCAAGGAGTATGATGGATGAATTGCACATGTATGATGGTACTCATTCTGCATTCTAAAAGCTAGACCCTTTGATCCACATCTTCACCAGCATTTGGTGTTGTCAGTGTTGATTTTACCCATTCTAATAGGTTTGAGGTTGTGTTTTTTTTCTTAATTTAATATTCCCTCTTTAAAATCTTCTGTGAAATATGTTGTTGCTATTTTAGACAAAATAAGATTTTTTTAATTGTATACTCCATTTTCTTTTCTTTTAATTAAAAATTATTGGGCTGACATTGATCAACAAAATCCAATAAGTTTCAAGTGTATGATTCAACAGTATATCATATATATATTGTATTGTGTGTTCACCACCAGTAGTTAAATTTCCTTCTGTCACCAAATATTTGACCCCTTTTACCCCTATCTACCTCCCCGCTCCTCCCTCTGGTAACCACTAGTCCACTGTCCATGTCTATGAGTGTCTGTTCATTTGTCATGTTTGTTGCTTTTAGATTTATATCCCACACATGAGTGATATCATGTGGTTTTCAACTTTTTCCCTCTCATTTATTTTGCATAGTATGATTATTTCAAGATACATCTATGTTGTCACAAATTGCAGTATTGCATCTCTTCTAATAGCTGAGTAATATTCCATTGTATATATGTACCACACCTTCTTTAACCAGTCATCTATTGTAGGACACTGGTTGCTTCCATGCCCTGGCCACCATGAAGAACAGTGCTATGAACATGAGTCTGCATACATCTGTTCAAATAAATGTTTTCAGGGTTTTTTTGGTAAATACAAAGTAGAGGAATTACTGGTTCATATGGTGGTTCAATTCTTAGCTTTTGGAGAGAAAAAACGCCATACTATTTTCCATAGTGGTTGTACCAATTTGTAGTCCCGCCAACAGTATATAAAGTTCCTTTTACCCAACATCCTCTCCAATATTTGTTCTCACTTGTCCTTGAAGGTAACCATTCTAACAGATGTTAGATGATATCTCATTGTGGTTTGGTTTTTATTTCCCTAATAACTAGTAAAGTTGAATATCCTTTCATATATCTATTGGTCATTTGCATGTTCTTGGAAGAAGTACCTATTCAGGTCCACTGCCGATTTTTTAATTGGATTGTTGGTACTTTTTTATTGTTTTTTTTTTTTTTGAGCTATACAAGTTTTTTGTATATTTTGGATATCAGGCCCTTATCAGAGGTGTTGCTTGCAAATATATTTTCACATTTGCCTTGTTGACAGTTTCTTTTGCTGGACAGAAGCCTTTTAGTTTGATATTTATTTATTTATTTATTTTTGCTTTTATTTCCTTTGCCTTAGAAGTCAAAGTCATAAAATATTCTCTAAATCCAAGCCCCGATGAGCTTAGTTTTCTGTGTTTTCTTCTATGCAATTGAATGTTTCAGGTCTTATATTCAGGTTCTTGATCCTTTCAGAGTTAATGCTGGTGTTTGGTGATAGACAACAGTTTAGTTTCATTCTTTTGTGGGAAGTTTCCATTTTTCCCAGCACCGTTTATTGAAGAAGGTTTCCTTTCTCCATGGTAAGTTTTTGGCTCTTTTCTGGAGTATTTAGATCCCCTACTATAATAGTGTTTTTGATCAGTTTATTCCTTTACCTCTGTTAGTATTGCTTTATATATATTTGGGCTCCCTGATGGATAGCATAGATATTAATAAGTGTTAGGTCTTCTCGATGTATGGTTCACTTTATCATTATAAAGCATCCATCAATATCTCTCTTTACTGTTTTTATCTCGAAGTCTATTTCTTCTGATACAAGTATAGCTACATCTTTTCTCTAAATGCCATTTGCTTGGATTATCATTTTCCACCCTTTCACTTGGAGTCTTTATTTGTTTTCGCAGGTAAGATGTGTCTCTTGAAGGCAACATGTGGTTGGGTTTTGTTTTTGATCCAATCTGCAACTCTGTATTTATTGGTGAGTTCAGTCAGTCCATTTACATTTAGGGTGATTATTGAAATATGACATTTTTGTACAGCCATTTTATCTTCCATTTTCCGGAAGCTTGGTGTTTTCATTGTTTCCTTGTCCTTTTGTTTCTGTCTGTTATTTTAATTGGGTGGGTTTTGTGGATTTTCTCTCTGGTGCTTCTTGTTTTACATTATGTATCTCAGTTCTGGATCTTTCGCATGCGGTTACCAGTAAGATTACGTAAAGAATAGTTACACACACACACACACACACACACACACACACACACACACACACACACACAGATTTATTTTAGTCTGTGTGCGACTTATCTCCATTCCGTTTTGTGAGTTTGGATCTTTGCTCTTTCCCTTCTTCTGTTATCTCAAATTGTTCCAATGTATGATGAATGTTCCTTTCTAACTTTTGATAGCAATTATCTTCTTAATGTTTAAGCTAGAGTACCTTGTTCTAAATAAGGATTGCACTATCCTCCTTCTGTCTGCCTGCTAG
Source organism: Eonycteris spelaea (assembly GCA_003508835.1). NCBI lineage: Eukaryota > Metazoa > Chordata > Mammalia > Chiroptera > Pteropodidae > Eonycteris > Eonycteris spelaea. Next base: position 35,850 of record PUFA01000705.1, on the reverse strand, counting down.
TTGTCTTATAGTTATGTATTTTTTTGTCATTTTGTTTCAGGTGGGCTGACTCCTTTCAGTATTTCCTGTAATACAGGCCTCATAGTGGAGAATTTCCTCAATTTTTGTATGTCTGAAAAAATATTTATTTCCCCTTTATATCTAAAGGAGAGCTTTGCTGGATACATTATTCTTGGATGGTAATTCCTTTCACTTATCAGTTTGAATATTTGGTTCCACTCCTTTCTTGATTGTAAGGTTTGTGCCAAGAAGTCCAAAGATAGCCTAATTGGATATCATTTATAACTTACTATCTTCTTTTCCCTGGCTGTTTTGAGAATTTTTTTTAATTGTCATTCATTTTTGACATTTCTAATATAATGCATCTTGGAGAAGTCCTTTTTATGAGGGTGGGGTTGAGATAATTGGGTGTTTCGTTAGCTCCTTGGATTTAAAGATCCGGCTTATTCCTTAGATTTGAGAAATTCTAATCAACTATTTTTTTAAATATGCTCTCTCTTCCCTTCTCTTCTTTTTCTGACATACTCATTATTCTTATGTTGCTTTTCCTGATGATGCCAGATAGTTCTTGTATAGTTTTTTCATTTTTTTTCCATCTCAGGTCTCTCCTTCCTTCTGAGTCATTTCTAGGTTTCTGTCTTCAATACCATTGATTCTTTTCTCCATTTGGTCAGCTCTATTTCCTAAACTTTTTATTTTATGCTTTATCCCTTTTAATGTGTTCTTCATCTACAAAAGTTCCATTTGGGTCTTTTTTAGGGTTTTAATCTCTTGCTAGAATACCGCTTTTCTTGGCCTATTTTGTTTCTAAGCTCTTGGAATTGTGTAGTAGATCTATCTGGCATCTCACTGAGTTTTCTCAGGAGTGCAATCCTGAATTCTCTGTCATTTAAATTGCATATTTCTATGTCTTTATGCTTATTTTCTGAAAATTTTTCTTGTTCTCTCTGAGCTGCCTTGTCACCTTGGTTGTTCATGGTGTTTGATGGACTGTTTCTTTGGGCATTAATGGAAGTGTATTCTGCTTTTTTTTTTTTTTTCCAAAGAGAAGATTTATTGTATAGAAGTCTCTTTTTAGCCTGTTGATATGAAGGGATTTTTCTTTTGATTTCCTGTATATGACATCAAAACCTCTTGGATCTCTGCTTTGAAGCTAAAATTGCTTTTTCCCCGCCTCAGTCTAATATACTGTATATTTGATCTGCGATCAGATCCCTTTGGTCCCAGTGCCTGTCTGTGCTACCGGCTGTGGTTTACGTTTCTGTATCAGTTGCACAGATTTCCCTGGGACCCCGTGGTTCTAAGTCTGCTAGGATATGGAGTGGGGGAAGGGTGCACTCTGGGTTGGTTGGGGGCAGCGCTACCAGGCACCTTGTCTCGGCCTTCTGCTTGTCAATAGCAGCTTCTGAGATACAGCAGTTGCCCCTCCACACTTAGTTTCCACTCACTTGTCTGCCCTGATTCCTGGGCTCCACTACGTGGAATATGCTGATCCCTCAGGCAGGGCTGTTGGGAGAACTGGCTGCAACTTCCTGGCTCACCCTCCTTCTGCAAGGAGCTCTGGCTATATATGGCAGCTTCATTGTTTCTCCCAATCTAGCCCCAAGACTTGTACGGTTCTGACCTTTTGAAGCTCTGATGAGCAGATCTCCCATACGTGCTTATGTGCAAGTTGGGTGTTATTTGTTAGGTGTTAGATGTTCAGCTTATTATTATTTCAAGAGGAGAGATCTGGGAAGATCTCTTACTCTGTCATGCTTCTGATGACACTCTTCATTGTTTTAATTAACATTCTCGGATGACATCCGATGTGGAGAACCTTTTCATATGCTTATTTCCTATCTCTATATTTTCTTTGTTGTATTTGTTAAATTTTTGGCCTATTTTTAATTTGGGATGTTTGTTTTCTTATCATTGCATTTTAACAGCCATTTTTCTACTTTGAAAAACAGCTCTTTATCGGATGTGTATTTTTCAAATATTTTCTCCAGTCTTAGTCTTGTTTTTCAATTCTCATACTATTGTTTTTGGCTGAGCAGAACATTTAAATTTTAATGAAGTCCAAGTTATCCATTATTTCCTTCATGGATTGTGCCTACGGTATTATATGTTAAAAATTATTACCATACTCTCATGTCATTTCCCAGAGTTGTATGCTTTTGCATTTTATGTTTAGGACTATGATTAATTTTGAGTTAATATCTGTGAAAGATAAGGGTATGTGTCTAAATTTATTCTTTTTCATGTGCACATCTAGTTTTAGCATTGATTATGGAAAAGACTCTTTTGTCTCCTATGTATTGCCTTGGCTCAATGATCAGTTGATTATATTTATGTGAGTTTATTTCTTGGCTATCTATTTTGCTCTACTGATCTATTTGTCTATTCTTTTGCTAATACCACACTATGTTTATTCCTGCAGCTTTATAGTAAGTCTTGAAATCAACTTTTTTTTTCCTCCTTCAATATTGTGTTGGATACTATGGGACTATTGCCTCTCCGTATAAATTTTAGAATCAGTTTCTTCATATTCGCAGAATAACTCACTGGTCTTTGATTAAGATTGCATTGAATCAGTATATCAAGTTGAATTCATATTTTGACAATATTGAGTATTCTTATCCATGTACATGGCATAGCTCTCCATTTAGTTTTGTTTTTTTTTTTTTAATTTAAATTTCATTCATCCAGTTTGATAGTGTTCCTTATAGATATCATGTAAATTTTTATTTAAATTTATGTTTTTTATTTTTTGTGTACTAATGTAAATAGTATTGTGTTTTTAATTTCAAACTCTAATTGTTCATTACTGGTATATAGAAAAAAATTATTGTCTTATATTAACCTTCTATTCTGCAACCTTGCTATAACAACTAATTAGTTCCTGGGGTTTATTTATTTATTTTTTGATTCTTCATGTTTTCCATGCTCACAATCATGTCATCAATGAACACAGATGGTTTTACATTTTCTTACCAATATGTATACCTTTTGTTTCCCTTTTTTGCATTATTACATTAGCTAGAACTTTCAGTACAATGTTAAAAAGGAGTGGTGCCTTGTCCCTGATCATAGTGGGAAATCTTTTAGTCTCTCACCATTAATTATGATGTTAGCTTTAAGGTTTTGTTTCTTTTTTTTTTTTTTGTAGACATTCTTTATCAAACTAGAAAGTTCCCACTCTAATTCTAGTTTGCCGAGAATTTTTCTTTTCATAAATGAGTGTTAGAATTTTATCAAATGTTATTTCTTCACCTATTAATATAATCACGTGATTTTTCTTCTTTAGCTGTTGATGTGATGAATTACATTAATTTTTAAATGTTGAACCAGACTTGCATACCTGAGATAAATCCCACTTTGTTGTGTATAATTCTTTTTATATATTGTTGAATTAAATTTGATGATATTTTATTGAGGATTTTCACATCTATATACATGAAAAATATTCTGTAGTACTGTTTTATTGTAATATCTTTTTCTGGTTTTGGTGTAAGGGTAATGCTGGCCTCATAGAATGAGTTAGTAAGTATTCCCTCTTTTCTACCCTCTGTAGGAAATTGTAGATTTACATGTCTTCCTTAAACATTTGGTGAAGTTCACCAATGAAACCATGTGAGCCTGGTGCTTTCTCTTTTGAGATGTTATTAACTATTAATTCAATTTCTTTAACAGATATAGACCTATTGAGATTTTTATTTTTTCTTACATGAGTTTTAGCAAAATTGTATTTAAAAAAATTGGTTGATTTTATCTAGGTTATAAAATTTGTGGAAATAAAGTTATCACAATATTCCTTTATTATTCTTTTAATGTTCATGGCTTCTATAATTGTCTCCTCTTTCATTTGTAATATTAGTGATTTGTGTATGCTCTTTTTTCTAATTAAACTGGCTAAAGATTTATTAATTTTATTAATCTTTTCAAAAAACAGCATTTGGTTTTATTAATTTTTATATTAAATTTCTGTTTTGATTGTATTGATTTCTAGTCTGATTCTAATTATTTATTTTATTTTGCTTATTTTGGATTTAATTTGCTCTTATTTTTATAATTTCCTAGGATGAAAACTTAGATTATTGATTTTATATCTTTCTTATTTTCTGATATATATAATCAGTGCTATAAATCCACTAAGTACTGGTTTTTTATCACATCTCACAAATTTGACAAAATATGTTTTAATTTTATTTAGTTCAAAATATTTTTAATTTCTATATGTTTGGGGATTTTTAAGTCATCTTTGTTATTGGTTCCTAGCCTAATTCTATTGTAATCTGAGATCAAACATTGTGTGATTTCTATTATTTTAAATTTTTTTTTAAATTTGTTTTATGACCAGAATGTGGTATATCTTGATGAATGTTCCACGTGAATTTTGAAAACAAATGTGTTTTCTGCTTTTGTGGATGAAGTTGTATATAGATATCAATTATATAAAGTTATTGATGGTGTTGAGTTCAACTACGCCACTACTGATTTTTTTGCTTGATCTGTCCATTGCTACTAGAGGAGTGTCAATATCCCCAGCTATATTAGCGAATTCATCTATTTCTCTCTGCAGTTGTATTGTTTTGGCCTTATATGGTTTGATGCTCTGTTGCTAGGTACATATGCATTAAGAATTGTTATGTTTTCCTGTATGACTGACTCCTTTACTGTTATGCAATGTTCTATTTCTCATTGATGATTTTTTCTTGCTTTAATATCTGCTGTGTCTAAAATTAATATACCTAGTTCTGCTTTCTTTTCATAATTATTATTATATTGTATTTCCCCATCTATTTACTTTGATTTATATGTATCTTTATATTTAAAGTGGGTTTCTTGTAGACAACCTATAGTTGGGTCTTGCTTTTTGATCCACTCTGAGAATTTCCGTCTTTTAATTGCTGCATTTAGAGCTTTAATATTTAGAGTAATTATTGCTTACTGTTAGGTTAATATCTGCTATGTTTGTTACTATTTTCTACTTGTTGACCCTGTTTTTTGTAACAATTTTTGTCTATCCTCTTTTTTTTTTTGCCTTTTGTTGTTTTAACTGAGTTTTATATGACTTTTATTTCTCTCTTTTCCTGGCATATCAGTTATACTTTTTTTTTTTTAGTGGTTTGCTCTAGAGTTTGCAATATGCATTTACAGTTAATGCAGGTCTATTTTTAAATAACATTATAATCATTTCATTGTAGTGTTGAGTACCTTATAATAGCAATACTATCCTAATTTCTCCCTTCTATCCCCTGCATCATTGTTACCATTCATTTCACATATATGTAAGCATACATAAGCATATACAAGTATTCACAATGAAGTAGATTGTTGGTGTAATTTTGAACAAATTGCTATCTGTTAGAACATTAAGAATAAGAAAAAAATACATGTTTTTATTCTATCTTCATTTATTTCTTTTTTGATTCTTTTCCTTACTTTGTATGGATCTGAGCTTCTGACCTATAATATTTTCCTTCCCTCTATAGAACTTAACATTTCTTGCAAGGCAGATCTACTGGCAACAAATTACCTAATAATGTTTGTCTGAGACAGTGTTTACCTCACTTTATCACTTTTGAAGGATAACTTTGCAGAGTACAGACTTCTAGGTTTATTTATTTATTTATTTATTTATTTATTTATTTATTTATTTATTTATTTATTTCAACACTAAATATTTTACTCAACTCTCTTCTTGCTTCTTAGGTTTTTGAAAGTCAGGTATAATTCTTATGTTTTTTCCATTATGGATAAGCTGCTTTTTTCTATAGTTTTTTCAAGGTTTTTTTTCTTTACCTTTGATTTTCTGTTGTTTGAAAATGATATGCCTAGATGTAATTGTTTTGGCATTGGTCTTGCTTGGTGTTCTGTGAGCTTCCTGTATCTGTGATTGGTTTCTGACATTAATTTGGGAAAATTCTCAGTTTTCATTTCACATATTTCTTTTCTTTTTTCTCTCTTTCTCCTTCTGGTGTTCTTGTTATGAGTATGTTACACCTTTTGTAGTTATCCCACAATTCTTGAATATTCTGTCATGTTTTGTCCAATGTTTGTTATCAAATTTGGAGGTTTTATTGAGATATTCTCAATATCAGAGATTCTGTCCAGTCTACTAATAAGTGCATCAAAGACACTTTTCATTTTTCTTGCAGTATTTTTGATTTCTAGCATTTTTTTGGGTTCTTTCTTAAGAGTTCCATCTTTCTGCCCACTTTGCCTATCTGTTCTTCCTTGATACTTTATCCATTAGAGCTTCCTGTGTATTATTCATAGTAGTTTTAAATTCTCTTTGTGATAATTCCAGCATCTGGTTCTGATGCAGATGATATGTCTTTAAGTTACTATTTTTTTTTTTTTGTCTTTTGGTATACCTTGTAATTTTTTCTTTGTAGCTGGACTTGATGTAGTGGATAAAAAAAAGAAGAAGCTGATATAAATAGACCTTAGTAATGTAGTAGTGTGTGTGTGTAGAAGAGAAAGCATTCTGTAGTCCTATAATTAGGCCTCAGTCATTTAGTGATCCTATGGTCCTGTACTGTGAACTTTACAAAAATTTCTCACTTTTTCTCTCCTCAATTAGGTGTGACATTGACATAGCTAGAGTGGTCTGGAGTTGAATATTTCCATTCTCCCACATGGAAGAATGAAGGTAGCTAGAATTGAATGTTTCCCTTTTCCCAGTCAGTTACTCCCTGATAATACTCCAGCAGGGTTAGGTTCTTGTTAACTCTTTTCCTCTAAGAGCAGGCCTTATTAACAAGAATATGTTAATTAAATAAATGTATTTAAAAATGGTTCTTTCCCCTCCCCATGGCAGAAGCAGAATGATATTTTTTAAAAATATTTATTTTAGGGATCTGGTCAATCCTGGAGGTAAATTTCACAATACTGTGAGTGATACTTTATGGCTGAGTCCACCCACCCCCCATAATTTTAGTGCTCTGAATTATGAACACTAAGTCTCCAGAGGTTTGTCAATTACAGTTTAGGTTTTCCTACCTCAGTACAGGTTCCTGTAATGGTCTCTGCTCTGGAGTCTGCTCTGGTACGCAGTGACTCCCTGCATTCACCTATGGATATCTCCAATCTTGAGAGCAGTAGTTTGCCTTGTGTTCTCCCCATCTTAGGGATCCAAGAATAATTGTTAATTTTTCAGTCTATTCAGTCTATTTTTACTTGCTGTTAGGTAAAGTGATGACTTCCAAGCTCCTTATAGTTGGAACTAGAAACTGGGTCAGAGTACTCTTAACAAACATTGTCTGTTTTATGAAAATACAATAACATCTCTTTATTTTTTTCAATTCTCATATATTTGCTTTTAAACTGTAAGCATTTCCCATAATAATACATATATGTGTGTGCAAATACATTGTGTATTGCCTTTGGAAAATAATATCTGATGCTGATCATTTTCCCACGTTTCTAAGAATGTTTCTCTTGAGTTTCCTTCAGTCTTCCCTGAGACACTACCCAAGGAGAAAAACTAACTCTGGCACTACTGTTGATGTTGAATTACTACATGTGATTGTTTTAAGGCTAGAGTGAGAAATATATGAAATGCTTGGATATTTCTCATTGATTCTGAGGTACATACCATTTTGAAGTATGCTTTCCTCAGCACAGAGTAGGAATATACAATTAAGAAATTGTTTATTTGTTTAAGGATGCTTATATATTGATCATTCTTTTGGGGATATGAATGGATAGATTTAAAAAATGTGTCATAAAATAACACAGTATAATACTTTACACAAAATTCTCTCTCTTCTCTCTCTCTCTCTCTCTCTCTCTCTCTCTCTCTCACACACACACACACACACACACACACACTCATGTATACACTTAAACACTCTAAATGTTCTTTAGTCATAAGACAGGTAGCTGATCCAGAAGTGACAAGATTGGTCTGTCATTCATAATGACTTTTTTTCTCTTTGCAGATCATTAGGTTGCTAATAGTTGCTTCCCTAAATTTTCTTTAGAACTTGAATACAAAGCCAAAGCCCTTTTCTGAAAAACCCATTTAATTAATTTAAAAGTAATTATTGTTAAATTATATCTAGTGGTGGTATTGGTCATCTGGCTAATCAAACTGGGACTTAATCTTAACGCTTTCTCTGAATGAACTTATGGTTTCTATTTTATATAAAATGACTAGGCTAATGCCTGTCAAGGTATGGAATGTGGTACATAACTATTAGGCTCAAAAAAAAAATGACCTTAAATATAATGTTCTGATTCATTAGCTGTGTGATATAGAATAAGCCACATAATCTCTCTAAGATCTCCTATCAGCTGTGATATATATTAACTTGCAAAATTTTTATGAGAATGCAGTGAGATAAGAATGTGGAAGTAGTTTGTAAATAAAGTACTATGTCAATATGAAGTATTAGTATTTCTCTGTTACATTGAAACATAGGATTAGTCTCTAGAGACATATGTATGTTTTTGAAATATTATTTAAAAGTTTAGCACTTTTTTGATATTTGCTTATCTGTTGTTAACTCATCTGTTATACTGAGGACCAGCGTGCTTTACTTTTTAGCAGCCTCATTTATTCAGTACATGAATTTAGGTTTCTGTATTTTGGAAGAAAGCTCTCATACATAATGAAAAGGTGATCTTATTTACATGCAAAAATTCTTTAATTGTTGCTGTCGCTCCCTCTTGCTTTGCAGATTCAGAAAAATTAACAAACTCAGAAAGGATCATATAGTTATGATTTAATATCTTTTTTTTAAATATTTTATTAAATGATGCTAAGGCCAGGTTCAAAGAAACAGAGGTAGGTTTTAAAACCTACCTGGATCAATTGAGATGATCATGTGGGTTTGTCTTTTATTCTGTTAAAATGGGGCATTACAGCGATTAATTTTGTATGTTGAAAATCCTTGCATCCTGGGCTAAATCTCACATGGCCATGATATACATCCCTTTTAATATTCTGCTGGCTTTGGTTTGCTCGCATTTTGTTGAGAATTTTTCCATCTAATCCACAATATATATTGGTTTTTAATATTATTTTCTATTAACACCATTGTCTGACTTTGGTATCACGGTAATCCTGGACTCATAAAATGAGTTAAGAAATAGTCTGTTCTGGTTTTTTTTTTTTTTTTTTTGGAAGGGTTTGACAAAGATTGTTACTAATCTTCTTTAAAAGTTTAGAAGAAATTAAATGATCATTTATGCCATCTGGCCAGCACTTTTCTTATTTAAGAAAATTTTAATTACTGATTTAATAACTTAATTTGTTATTAGTGTTTTCATATTTTCTATATCTTTGAGTTACTTTTAGTAGTTTGTAATTTTCAAGGAATTTTTTTTTCACTTACATTATCTAATTTGTTGGCATTCAGTTGTTCATAGCATTTCTTTATAATTCTTTTTATTTCTGTAATGTCTATAATATAAAGTCTCCTTTTTCATCTCTGATTTTATCAATTTGCATTCTCTTTTTTCTCTATGTCATTTTAGTTAAAGGTCTCTTGCTTTTGCTGATCCTTTTTAAAGTCTAACTTTTGCTTTTATTGATTTTATTATTTTTTATTATCTATTTCACTTATCTTGTCTCTAATCTTTACTATTCCTTTATGATAGCTTTGGGTTTAGGTTTCTTTTCTTTGTCTAAATCCTTAAGGTGAAAATTATGTTATTGATTAGAGATATTTTTTGTCTTTTTTTACTGTAAGAATTTATAGCTATAAATTTTTCTCAATATTGCTTTATCTACATCCCATTAATTTTGTTGTGGTTTAATTTTATTCTCTCACAGTATTTTCTAATTTCCCTTGTGGATTCCTCTTTGACATATAGGCTGTTTAAAGGTGTGGTATTTACTTATACAAATTTGTGAATGATTCGGTTTTCTATATGTTATTGATATCTAGTTTTATTTCATTGTGAATAGAGAAGATACTTTGTAATATTTAAATCATTTATATGTATGGTGACTTGTCCTGTGGCCTAACATGGTCTATCCTGGAGAAAGTTCCATGTGCATTGGAGGAATATGTATTTTGCTATTGTTGGCTGGAAGGTCCTATATATTTCTGCTAGATCTAATTGGTTAATAACATTGTGAAAGTTGTCTCTCCCTTATTTATCTCCTTTTAATAGCTCCATTTATTATTGAAAAATTGGATATTGGAGTCTATTATTGTAGAACTTTACATTTATACATTTATTTCTTTCAATTTCTACTTTACATATTTTGGGGCATTGTTATTAGATAAGTATATGTCTATAGTAGTTATATATTCTTGATAAATTGACACTTTTATCAATATAAAATATCCTATTTTGTTTTTTTATAAAAATGTTTTTAATATCAATTTTTGTCTGTTATTAGTATAGCTTCCCAAGGTCTCTTTTGGTTACTATATGTATAGAATACTTTTTCCATAATTTTACATTCAATTACATCAATTTTTGTCTTTGTGTCTAAAGTGATTCTTTTGTAGAAGCACATAGAAGGATTATGTTTACTTTTTCTTTTCCATTCTGTCAATCTCTATCTTTTAATGAGGATGATTAATCCATTATATAAAGTTATTATTCATAAGGAAATAATTACTTTGTTATTCTCCTATTTATTGCTATTTGTTGTACATCTTTTTTGTTCCTCATTTCCTCAATTACAGTTTTCTTTTGTGTTTAGTTAATATTTGGTAGTATGTAGTTTTGATTCCCTTAATTGGTATGGAGTGGGACCTATGTATAGGTATTTGTTTTTAAATGCTTCCCAGGCGATTATAATATGCAGCCAGGTTAAGAAGCTTTGCAACAAGAGCATTCATTAATAGATGAATTTCAACATGTATTGACTTTTCTAGTAATGGTATAAAAAACTTTTTCCTTGATTCTATTTCATTGACCATTTAAAAATTCTACTTTAATAAAAACTTAAAGGCAATCTTTTTATATTTTGAATAATAAAATGAAATAAAAGTCTAAGGCATCTTAAGGCTAGAGTGATGATCTCCAGATAACAAGGTGAAATTGAAAGGACACACACACACACACACACACACACACACATTCTGCATTTAGTTTTAAAAAAGCAATTGGATAACTATCAGACATGAAAGACCATATTAATTGTGACTCTAACATAAAGGACATTTCTTTTAATGTGTCTGCCCAATTGGATTCAGTCTAAGATGTGAGGGCTGGGGCAGAGAAAAGCTAGTGTCATCTTGGGCTGCATTAATAAAATATTAAATGCTTGGATCATAAGTACTGAGAACACCCATGTGCTTCCTGCTCATGAAACCAGGTACATATCAGAGGAGTATCAATTGAAGAAAGTATAGGGATATTCTGCCTAACAAAGATGATTGGAATGGAAGTAAAAATGACAATCAAATATTTTAAAGACATTCATACAAAAGAAGCATTAGATTTGTTTGTATAGCTACAGAAAGCATAACTAGAATTAGTGGATGATAAATACAAAAAGGTAGATTTGGACTCGGTATACATGAATAACTTTTCAACAATTAAAACTACATAACAACAGACTGTCATGAATGAATGTAAACATATTTAGAACATGAAAAGACCAAACAATTCTTTTCAAATGTACAGATACAGTCACAGAAAGCAAAGTTTGTATTTAATAAGTGTTGTATAAAAAGGAATTTAAATAGAGGTAACACAGTCAGATACTCATAAGCCCACATACTTCTAATGGACATGTTGTTTTTGTAACTTTCATTAGGTGAATTCTAAGAGGGATACTTTAGCTATGAACAATGACTTACTGTAGCACATTTATTTCCAATAATAATCAGATATTTCTATACAAAATAGGCTTTTCAATACAGAATCATCTACTGGATTGTGCTAATGTACAGACACTGTCTTATGACTAGTAATATGCTGAATAAGAATTAGAAAGATATTCCGAATTGGTCTGAGAATCAAAATAATAAAATCTAAGACTGTTCATATTAGTGTCTAAGTAGAGTTTAATGGATCTTAGAAGAGTTTTCTTTCAAAATCGACTTTTGACTATTTATAGTCACCATATGTATTACAAGCTTGGCTTTACTAAGGTCCCTTTAATTTTGAAATGTTTTATTACATCTCCACATGGGGAAATACATATATCTCCAAATGTTAAATTTTCTATATCTATATGGATAACTCAGAAAGCCACATTTTATTTATGTTTTTATTAAATTTATTGGGGATGACATTGGTTAATAAAATTATATTTCAAGTATACAAGTCAATAATAGATCATAAATATATTGCATTTGTATTCACCACCTAGAGAAAAACTTGTTTCTGTCATCATATTTTTGAACCCATTTGCACTTATCTACTGCCTCCCCTTCCCTTTTCACTTTGAACTGTTGTTTGTGTTGGTTAGTCTCTGTTTATTTTTCTTGACCGTTTCTTGCTTTCAGTTTTATATCCCACATATAAGTGATATCATATAGTTCTCAGCTTTTCTGTCTGACTTATTTTGCTTAGCATGATAAACTCAGATCCATCCATGTATCACAAATGGCAGTATTTAATCTCTTCTTATGGCTGAGTAATATTCCATTGTACATATGTATCACAGCCTTTGTTTTAAAGTCTATTTTGTCTGGTATAAGTATTGTTACCATAGCTTTTTTTTAAAATTTCCATTTTCATAAAATATCTTTTTCCATCCCTCTACTTTCATTTTGTGTGTGTCTTTCGATCTAAAGTGAGTCTTTTGTAGGCAGCATAAGTAAAGGTCTTATTTTCTTATCCACATAGTCATTTTATCTTTCCATTAAAGTTTTTCATCTATTTATATTTAAAGTAATTTTTAATAATTATGTAATTATTGCCAGTTTATTTTGATTTTTCTTCTTCTTCTTAAAGAAGTCTTTCTAACATTTTTTTGTAATGCTGATTTGGTATTAATGAACTCCTTTAGCTCTTTCTTTTTGTCTGATAAGTTTTTTTATCTCATTTTAAATTTTATTTGAAAGCTTTGCTGGGTAGAATAATCTTGTTTGTAGGTCCTTGCTTCTTATCACTTTGAATATTTCATGCTAGTCTCTTTGGGCTTGCAAAGCTTCTGTTGAGAAATCAGCTGACAGTCTTACGGAAGCTTCATTATAGGTAACTGACTGCATCTCTCTTGCTGCTTTTAAGATTCTTGTTTTGTCTTTAATCTTTGGCATTTTAATTATGATTTATCTGGATATTGACTTGTTTGGGTTCATCTTGTTTGGGACCCTCTACATTTCTTGGGCTTGTATGACTATTTTCTTCATCATGTTAGGAAACTTTTCCGTTACTATTTTTTTAATTAAATTTTAATTCCTTGCTGTCTCCTCCTTCTAATACCCCTATGATGCAAATATTAGTGTTTGATGTTGTCCACAGGTTCCTTAAACTACCCTAATTTTTTGGGATTCTCTTTTCTTGTTGCTGTTCTGTTTATTTTCTGCTACCTTGTCTTCAAAATTGCTGATTTGATCCTCTGTTTAATGCAATCTACTGTTGACTCCCTGTCGTGTATTCTTCATTTCAGTTTTTATGTTCTTAATTTCTGACTGGTTTCTTTTTATGTTTTCTATCTCTATTTATTTGTTTTCCATCTCTTGTTAAAGTTCTCACTGAGTTCATCTATACTTCTCCTATGTTAATTAAACATCCTTATAAACCAGTGTTTTGAACTCTGCATCTGGTAAATTGCTTGTCTTCATTTTGTTTAGTTTTTTTTTTCTTTTTCCTGGAGCTTTGTTCTGGTCTTTCATTTGGGACATGTTTCTTTGTCTCTCCATTTTGGCTGCCTCCTTGCATTTGCTTTTATGTATTGTAGAGCTGCTATGTCTCCTGATATTAGTAGAACGGTCTTATGTGGTAGGTGTGCTATGAGGCCCAGTGGCACAGCTGTCCCTGTTTATCTGAGCCATTTACTCCAGATTTTTTTCCTTGCATGTGTTGTGTGTACCCTCCTGTTATCATTGAGACTTGGTTGCTGTTTGAACATCAGTAAGAGAGATTTATCTCATGCTGATTGTTTGTGAGGACTGCCTGGTAATTATAGCAGAGAAACTCTTGTGTAGAGGTTGACTCTATGAACAAGATTTGCTTTAGTAGGGCTCTGGTGCCTGCTGAATCTGTCTTCTGGGCTTGTCATCTTAGGATGCATTCTAGGGTTGTGTCTGGGTCATTTGCAAACTGGACACCAGACATGCCAGCCCTTGGGCCTCCATGGAGGGGCTCTTTCACAGGACATGTTCAATTTAAACCTATGCCTTACCTGGGAAACTCGGTATGAGGCACCAAGCAATCCATAGATAGCCACCACTTGTGCTTGGCTTGGAAGTAACTCAAGAGGCCAAGCCATAAACTGAGTTTGGATGCTGTTAGTGCCAGGCTTTGGTGCTGCTCAAGAAGAGGAACAGGGTGCGCTGAGGTCAGATGCACTTCTTTAGGTTTTGTTAACCTTTGGGGGATTGAGGAAAGTCTGCAGCGTGAACCAAGAAATGCCATTTGTATGGAAAACCCACCGGAAGCTACTTAGGTAGGCACTGCAAATTAGGTAGGGCAGGGTCTCAGGGAATCATCAAGGTGGGGCAACCAGTGTTAGCAAGGTTGATGGAGTCTCAGATATGGTAGCTGCCTCTGTCTTACAGTGGGTTGTGGGAGGTCTCACCAAAGAATAGATTCTACCAGTACTTATTTATGGGAGAAAGCTACCCCTTCAGCTCTTGCCCTGAAGCCAGACAATTCAGCTCTTCCTTGTATATCCCCGGTGCCTTTCAAGCTTCTAACCTAGTGCTGGAGCTCAGTGAGTGAGTCCAATGATTAAGTCCTTGAATGGACCCTTAAAGAGGAATGCCTGGTACTCCCATAGCTCTCCGACTTACTCAACCACAATCTTCATTTTTTTACAGCCAGAAGCTGTGGTGACTTCTCTTCCTGAAACTTGATTTTTGGGGCTAGGGAGCCTTGTATGGACCCCTTGCTCCTCTGGGGTGACCTCCACAGCTGAGATATTACTTTCAATTTTTAACTGCCACACATGGGTGTGAGACCATTTTATTCTCATTCCTACCAGTCTCAAGGTGGCATTTTCTATATGTTCTTTGTTGTAGGACTTCTGTTCAGCTAGACTTTAGGTGATTCTCAATGATGCTTGTTCTGCGGTTTAGTTGTAATTTTGATTTGACTGTGAGAGAAGGAAACCACTGCTTTTACTTACTTTGCCATCTTGATCTGAAAATTCTAGGCTACTTCAAAATCCCACTTTCACCGCCTTCTTATAGTGCTTAATATCATGTTTTTAATGTAGGTCCATGAAATTTTTGGTATCCTTGAAAATATATATATATATATACACACAAGTGCATATATGTAGTTTGTGTGTATATTATATGATATCAACATACTTGTTTGCTTATTTGTAAATTATCTGATTTAAATCTCTATATATTGTCTATATATTTGAGCATTAAGGGAAATTTTCATTTCTACTATTTGCACTCTAAAGTCTCTTTTAATCAGATTTTGAAACTTTTCTTCTTTCTTTTATTCTTGGAAATTTTTGGTTTCATTTAGATTAACTTTTTACTTATCTCCCTTTACGACCACTATTATGTGAAAAAAAAAGACACTTCTACTTCTCTCTCCTATATCTTTTAACATTTCTTTTATTTTCTGTCACTGCCTGATACCTTCTGGAATAGTTCTTACCCTGTAACTCATTACTTTTTTTTTCTGGCTATATTCATTCTGCTATTCAACCTTTCTATTAAGTTCTTTATTTTCAACATTATATTTTTCATATATCACCAGAGAAATGCAAATTAAAACTACAATGTGATATCACCTCATACCTGTCAGAATGGCTATCATCAATAAATCAAACAATGACAAATTTTGGTGAGGATGCAAAGAAAAGGGAACCCTCATACATTGTTGGTGGGATTGCAAATTGGTACGGTAACTATGGAGAACAGTATGGAGGTTTTCTCAAAAAAATTTAAAAAATGGATCTTCCTTTTGACCCGAGTGATTACAACTCTAGGTATTTATCCAAAGAAAGCCAAAAACAAAATATGGAAGCAACCTAAATGCCCATCAACAGATGATTGGATAAAGAAGTTATGGTTCAATATATACTATTGAATATTACTCAGCCATTAAAAAAAATGAAATCCTACTATTTGCAACAACATGGATGGACCTAGAGGTTATTTATGCTGAGTGAAATAAGTCAGACAGAGGAAAGATAAATGCCATATGATTTCACTTATATGTGGAATCTAAGGAACAAAAAGAACAAACTAATCAAAAATAGATTCACAAATATAGTGGGCAATTTTAGTGATGGACAGAGGGGAGGGTGCTTGAGGGTTTGGAGAATGAGGTGAAAAATTAAAGAAGTACAAATTTAGTAGTTGGTAGACGGTCACAGGGATGGGGAGTACAGCATAGGGAATGCAGTTAGCATTAATATATTGGCTAGGTGGAAAACCAGAGGAGGGAAAGGAGCAATTAGGATGATTGTTATCTTTATATACTATAGAAAATGTCTAATAAAATGTACCATCATACTTGAAACTAAGGGAAAAAAGGAATAGCATGTCATGATTTTTGATTGTGGAACAAGTGTTCACATCTAATTATTGTAGCAATATAACTGATTTATCTTCTACATATGTTGATGGTTTAGGTTAAATGAAAGTAAGTGCATTCTGTTTCAAAAAGTCAAATGCTCAATTCAGAAACATTTCTTGGGGGACCCTGAGGAAATATTGAAATTTTTCTACTTTATCAAGGTTCCAAGTTTTGGAATTTTACTAAAAATGGCCTCAATTTTCTCTCCATTTCTAAACAAGCTAGACTAACAAGCAGGCCAAAAAATGGTTACTAAGACAATTCTATATATACATTATTTTTAACTATTGAAAAATTTATTTCTATTCTAAAATCTATTCTTTCATGGCAATACATTTTGTATTTATTTCTATTTACCATAAAGCAATACAAATTTCTATTTACCATAAAGCAATATAAAAAAAGACAGAGGGGGTAGCAGTACTATAGTACTTTATTCTCTCAAAGCACTTTGATATCCCTCATCTTATTTGATACATCAAAAAAAAAAAAAGAAAAGAAAAGAAAGAAACCCTGAGATACGGATAAGGTTAAATGACTTACCCATGGGCACTTAGCAAGTTAATGACAGCATCAAGGCTAGTATTCAAATTTTTTCATTTGTAAGCCAATGTTTTGTCCACAATACTATGCTGAGTTACAATTGCAGATACTTAGTCCCTTGATATTATGTTAATATGACAAACCAACAAAATTAGATTTGGAGGTACAAGGATCAGGAAAAGAAGCTATGCATAATACTTTAGAACCTTAAGAGCTCTCTACCCTTCCTCTTCTAGATACAGAATTAGTTACTTCGAATGACGGTACTAGAGTTACCAATTAACTCCATAGGAATTGCTTGAGTTTTGCAGCATTTTATACAATTATTAAACTGAGTATGGTGAGATTAAGAAAGCTCTGCTGTCTCATGAAATCAATCCATTTATACTATCTAATTTTTAAAACCCAGTAGGGAGATAAAATGTCAGGACCCCAATCACCTACAATAGTCTAATCCACAGTCCAGATCTTCCAGTAGATGACCTTCTTGCCTTGAAAGGTGATGGAGTGAATGCACATAATCAAAGAAGCATTGCTGCACTGAAATACTTTCAAGGGAGTTCTTTTTTTTTTCTTTTTTATATTTTCAGTGTGCACTTTGTCTTTTTAACTTATTCTCTGTCAAGCTTCAATCATATAAGCCTATACATATGTTTCCTCCTTCAGCATTCCTATTTTTCATTTATACCCAGTTCTTCCTGAGGGTGTTTATTTTTTAATTTTGTTTGTTTATTTTCTAGCTGTGTGATGAAACCCAAGTGGCTGAAAACTGAAGAGAGAACTATTAATTATTCTATCCCTCAATTCTTCCTATTTGCATTGTGACAGAATAATGTATCTGAAGAATTCTACCCCACTTTTCCAAACACAACTCTCAAAAAATTGACTTGTTTGCTAATAATTCTAGCATAAAAATGTATTAATTATGTAAAATTACATAATTACATTCCATTTTCTAAAAGATCATGTTGTATTTCTATTACTTACTACAAAAATTCCCTTCCCCATGAAGCATTCTTAGTTCTATATTGGTGGGCTGAGATTTGGAAATAACCTTAATACATACTGCAACATTCATGCACATTGGCTTTTGCTGTCCTTCTATAATATTTTTGATGTGAGATTTAAGAAACTGCAGTATTTTACATTGATATGAATGACTGCAAAATGTTTGGAAATTAGTGACCATAACAAATATAGCTCCCTAGTGCAAGTGATAGAGCCAGATAGGACAGATTAAAGGCATTAGCGGCAGCTGCTCAATAGCCAGATTCACTGAAAACACAGGCTCATATCACAGTAAGACTGATCCATTATACAGCATGCCTTAGGGGCTTGATTATATGTAACTTTAAATTGCCTTTAAATATCATATCTCAGCTCTCTGAAAAAGAGCTAAATCTCTTTGAAGGTCTTACAAAAATGAACTCTATAATACTTTTGTCCATTCAGAATATTAAAGTATGTGTCTATTAAAATTTTTGTTTCATGCATAACTTTCTCAAAGATAAAATGCAAACTTTTACAGGTTGTCTATTTTTAGAAGAACTAATAGAAAATGTTAATTGAACACTTAATATGTGTTAGCATTGTTCTAAGTGCTTTATGTACATTAAACCACTTAATGCTCATAAAATTCCAGAAGGTTGCAGTGACTTCCTGTTCCAGAATAAGATGAAATAGGAACAATTCTATCTATCTCTTCTTGTATTTGCACTTAAAGACCATGGTTATTATACATAAAACAAGTATATAAAGATTCTGAAAGGTAGAGAGAAAAAGGAGACTGTAGAAACCTTGGGAGACATGAGAAATTGGCATAGCAGTGAGTTCCTGGGTTGTGTTGTGGGTTTTTTTTTTTTTTTTACCTCATATACACAAGAAAGGGTTCTAGAGATGTTGACAACCTGTAAAAAGCCCACAAGTAACCACGAAAAGAGCCACAAGAAGAACATGTTCTCATTATTCAAAGGACAAGCCTAGAAAGACAAAAAATGTATGACTTTAAAAAAAAAAAGTCATTCTATCCCCCAAAAACACCATGTGAAAAACTGGCCTCATCCCCACCCCATCAGTAAAGGTCAAGGGGAGAGCCTAGATTTCCACTCTCAGCAGGGAGTAATGAATCATCCTTCCCCTTCTTCCTCTCTTGCTGGGGTGGTGTCAGAGAAAACAATGTAAGGTGCTGGGACTTTAAGCCCTTCTCACCCCCCTATGTAGTCCCTCACAATATATGGGGTGACTGTTAGTTTTGCTGAAGGAGGAATACACAAAGTTAAAGGGTTTAAGCAAGATTTATTGTAGTAGAGTGACAGACTGGCTGAGCATACGATGACATCAGCCCCAAATGTGAGGGGACCTGAAGCTTATATGGGGCTTGAGGCAGGCTTCTTTGGGGGGAATATTTTGGGTGGAGAAATTGGTGGGGAAGAGAGGAGAGTCTAGTGAAGCAGGAAGTGAGTATGTAGTGTTGCCAACCCAGATGCAAGGTCCAGTTCCCACACAAAGATAAGGAAGAAGTCTGATTCCCACACTATGGGGGGCCCTCCCAGGCCTAACAGTAACCATATGAGGAGCAGTAATAAAGTATCCCGTTCTTTCTCAGCCAAGGTATTGTCAGTGCTGGGGAGCTGTAACAGTCTCATCTTTGCCCAGCAATAATGAGGAGTCCCTTTTCCATTTGGTGTCAATGAAAGCCAAGTTGAAAACCTGAACTTTTAACTCTTATCTGACAGTAACAAGTCAACACCCACTTCTTCCCATGAACAAGCAGTACCAGTGGAAGATAGCAAAAGGAGAAAGTTAAATAAGATCCAGTCTCATACTATAATACCCTAAATGTCCAGGTATTAACAGCAACAACAAGAAAATACTCAGACTAAATGTTAGGAAAATCAAAACTTGTGTGAAAAAGACTATGAATACATACCAGCACCTAGAAATGCTAGAATTATCTGACAAGTTTAAAGCAACCATTATAAAAATGCTTCAATGAACAATTATGACCATACTAACATGTATGTCATAGAGTTTTAAGGAGATTATAAAGATGGTGTGGCTGAAAATTTCTCTAATTTGCATAGACATAAACTTTTGGGAGGTGATTAGATCATGGGAATAGAGCCTTAATGAGTGGGACTATTTACCTTATAAAAGAGTCCCCTAGGGAGCTCTCTTATTTCTTCTGCCATGTGAAGACACAGCAAAGAATATATAATCAATAAACAGACCTTCACCAGATACCACTTCTACCAGTACCTTGATCTTGGACTTTCCAGCCTGCAGAATTTTGAGAAATATTTGTCTTTGCAGTTGAGATGTGACTCTTGAAGGCAGTATTTGTTTGGAATGGCTATAATCACCAAGACAAAGTAATAACAAGTATTGGAGAAGTTTTGGGAGAAAAGGAACCCTTATAAACTGCTGGTAAGAATGCAAATTAGTACAACTACTACGTAATACAGTACGGAAGTCTTCAAAAAAAATAAGAATAGAATTACTATAAGACCCAGCAATCATCTTCTGGGTATCTATCCCCCAAATTTAAAAAACACTTATCTGTAAAGATATATGGACCCCAATGTTCATTGCAGCATTATTTGCGGTAGCCATGATATCGAAACAACCGAAGTCCCTTTCAGTAGATTATTGGATAAAGAAGATGAGGTACATATATACAAAAGAATATTAGTCAGCCATAAAAAAGATGAAATACTGCTATTTTTGACAACATGGATGGGTGTTGAGATTATCATGCTAAGTCAGACAGAAAAAGTGAGAACCACATGATTTCACTCATATGTGGGATATAAACCTGAAAGCAACAAATGAAGAAGACAACTCATAGACACAGACAATAGTTTAGTGGTTATCAGAGGGAAAAAAAGGAGGGAAGGAGGTAGGTAAGGATAAAGGGAGTCAAATATAAGGTGACAGAAAATTTGACTTGGGATGGTGAACACACAATATAAATACATATGACATATTATTGAGTCGTACACTTGAAACATATATAATTTTATTAACCAATGTTACCCCCATACATAAAAAAAGGGGAAAAAAAGAATTTTGAGAAATAAGTGTCTGTTGTTAAGCTACCCAATCTATGGTATTTTTAAATAAAGCAGACTAAGATAGTTGATTAAAAGCAAAATAATAGAAATATTTATACTATTCAACACTAATCAAAAGAAAGATGCGGTAGCTTTATTAACAGCAAAAAAAAAGCAAACAAAACAAAGAAAAATTACCAGAGACAGAGAGCAGCATCATATAAAGACTAACGGGTCAATTCACCAAGAAGACACAACGATCTTAAATATGTATGCACCAAACATCAGAAGTGCAACACCTGTGAAGCAATAACTGTTAGAGCTGAAAGAAGAAATAGAAAAATCCACAAATATAGTTGGAGAATTTTATGCCCATCTCTCAGTAATTGAAAGAATTACACAAATGGAAAATCAGCAAGGATATATAACTAAAAACATCTAAACACAGGATCTAATTGAAATATGTAGAACATCTCATGGAACAATAGCAAAATATACATTTTTTCAAGCATCCATGGAACATTCTCCAAGTAAGACCATAACCTGGACCATAAAACAAATCTCAACAAATTTAAAATAATTGAAATCATACCAAGTATGTAAAATCATTAACGGAAATACAACAAAAGATCCAGACAATTATCAACTAAACATTACTAAATAATCAATGGGTCAAAAGGAAGTCTTAAGAGAAATCAAAATTACATTGAATCCATGACAATGAAATTGCAACATATCAGAAATTTTGAAACAGAGCAAAAGCAGTGCTAAAAAAGATATGTATATCACTAAATCTTTACATTAGAAAAAGTAGTTACAAATCATAATATAAATCTCCACCCCCAAAAAAAATAAAAAGAAGAGTAAAATAAATAAGTAAATCTAAAGCAAGCAAAGGAAAGAAATCATAGAAGAGCAGAAATCAATGACATTTAAAAGAATGTGCTCTTTGATTACACACACACACTATTTTACATTCCAATGTTGCTTTTATACAGATAACTCCTAAGTCTAGATTTTTAATCAAGCAATTTCTCTTAAGTTTTAGACCCATGGAGTCAACTTCCCACTGGTTACTCCACTTAGTTACTGTGATGGTATACGATATGTCCAAAAGTGAATTAATTACCCGTCCACCAAATCTGATGTCCCCTCTTTGATATTACATATCTTGGTGAATGGTACTCATTGCTTTAATTGAAGACCTGGGACCGCTTCTTGGCTTGTCCATTTGTATGCCAAAGTCGTAATAAGTTCTTATTACTCAATTATAGCTCTTGAATCAGTTAATTCTCTATCTCTATTGTAATCATTTTATTTAATACCATATGCTGCCTTCTGTGGTAATATTTGCCTTGAACCTTGACCCCCTTTAATACATTTTCAAAACTGATGCTTAGAATAGTCTTTCTTTAAAAATTATGAATAATTTTTTTCTTTAGTGAATTTTTCAATTTTAATTAGTTATAATATGATATTATATTAGTTTCAGGTGTACAACATAGCGATTAGACATTATGTAAGTTACAAAGTGATCACCCTAAAAAATTTAGTATCCTTCTGACAACACATAGTTATTACAATATTATTGACTGTATTCCTTATGCTATACTTTACATCCCCATGGCTATTTTGTAACTACCATTTTGTACTTCTTAACCCCTTCATTCTTTTCAACCACTCTCAACACTCTCTCATCTGGCAACCATATCGACATGTTTTCTGTATCTATGAGTTTCTTTATCTTTCGTTGGTTGTTTATTTTCTTCTTTAGATTCCACTTTTAAGTAAAATAATATGGCGTTTGTCTTTCTCTGTCTGACTAACTCCACTCAGCACAATAACTTCTAGGTCCATTCATATCATTGCAAATGACAAAATTTCATTCTTTTTTATGTCTGAGTAAACATTCCATTTTGTGTGTGTGTGTGTGTGTATGTGTGTGTGTGTGTGTGTGTATTACACACGTATCACTTCTTCTTTATCCACTCATCTATTGATGGAAACCCAGGATGCTTCCATATCTTAGCTACTATAAATAATGCTTCGATGAATAGATCCACATTTTCCTTTGAAGTAGTGTTTTGGATTTCTTTGAAAAAGTACCTGGAAGTGGAATAACTGGATCTTTTTTTTTTTTTCTGTCTCTTGTTATAGCCTTTGTTTTAAAGTCTATTTTGTCTGATATTGTTAGCTACATCAGCTTTTTGTTTGTTTCCATTTCATAAATTTTTTTTTTTATCACTTTACTTTCAGTCTATGTGTGCCTTTCAATCTGAAGTGTCTCTTGTAGGCATCATATGTAAGGTTATTTTTTTTCTTACCCATTCTGCCACCCTAAGTCTTTTGATTTGAACATTTAATCATTTAGATTGTTTATAAATATGTAGTTACTGCCATTTTATTATTCATATTTCTGATATTTTAAAAAATATTTTCTTCCTCTTCTTAAAGAAGATCCCAAACATTGTTTGTAATACTGGCTTGAGATAATGAACTACTTTAGCTTTTTTCTTGTTGGGAAGCTCCTTATCCATCCTTTGATTCTAAATAATAGCTTTGATAAGTAGAGTAATCTTGTTTGTAGGTCCTTGCTTCTTATCACTTTGAATATTTCATGCCAGTCCCTTCTGGCCTGCAAAGTTTCTGCTGAGAAATCAGCTTACAGTCTTATGGGAGCTACAGTGTAGGTAACTGCCTTTCTCTTGCTGCTTTTAAGAGTCTCTTTTACCTTTAAGCTTAAGCATTTTAATTATGATGTATCTTGGTGTGGGCATCTTTGGGTTCATCTTGTTTGGGACTCTGCACTTCCAGGGTTTGTATGCATATTTCCTTTGCCATGTTAGGAAAGTTTCCCATCATTTTTTAAAATAGATTTTCAATTCCTTGATGTATCTCTTCTCCTTCTGGTATCCCTATGATGTGAATGTTAGTATGCTTGATGTTGTCCACAGGTTCCTTAAACTACCCTAATATTTTTGGATTCTCTTTTCTTGTTGCTAGTCTGATTGGGGTTTTCTGCTACCTTGTCTTTGAAATCACTGATTTGATCCTCTGCTTAATGAAATCTGATGCTGATTCCCTGTAATCTTCATTTCAGTTATTGTGTTCTTCATTTCTGACCAGTTCTTTTTTTATATTTTCTATCTCTTTGTTAAAGTTCTCACTGAGTTCATCTACTCTTCCTCTAAGTTCATTGAACATCCTTATAAACAGTGTTTTGAACTCTGCATCTGGTAGATTGTCTTCATTATGTTTAGTTCTTTTTCTGGAACTTTGTTTTGTTCTTTTATGTGGGACATGCTTCTTTGTCTCTACATTTTGGCTGCCTCCCTGTGTTTGTTTCTATATATTAGGTAGGGCTGCTATATCTCCTGGTCTTAGCGACCTTTTGTAGTAGGTGTGCTGTAGGGCCCATTGGTGTAGTCTTCCCTGGTCACTTGAGCCAGGTGCTCCAGGTATGTCTCTTGTATGTGTATGAGTTGTGTGTTCCCTCCTTTTATAGTTGAGACTTGCTTGTTGTTTGCACATCAATGGGAGAGATTGACATTTGGGCTGATTGGTTGTAAAAAATTGCCAAGATCAGTAGACGATCTGTTGTGTAGGGGTTGACCCTACAGAGTAGGATTCGCTTGAGTAGGGTCTGATGCCTGGCCCATCTGCCCTTGGGATGTGCCATCCTCAGATGTGACTGTGGTGGTGCTCTGGCTCAACCAAAGCTGGCTACTGGTCATGTAGGCCAAGGCCTCCTGCGAGGACCCTGCTACAGATCAAGTTCAGCTGTAGCCTGTGCCCTGTCCAGGGCACTTAACATGAACCACCAAGCAATCTGCAGATAGCTGCCACACATGCTGAGCTTGGAAGTGCCTTAAGAAGCCAAGTCACCAGCTGAGGTTGGCTGCTGCTAGTGCCGGGCTTTGGGTTGCTCAGCAAAAGGTACAGTGTATGTTGAGGCTAGATACTGGTTGTTTAGGTTTTGTGAATCCTTGAGAGATTTTAGGAAAACCCAGTGTGAGCCCAAACAGGCATTTTATATTAAAAAGCCTCTGGAAGTTGCTTGGGTGGGCCCATAAGTTGAGTGGGGTAAGGTCTCAGGGAATCAGTATTAGTGGAGGTTGATAGCAACCATATCTGTCTTCAAGGCTATTAGGTGAGGTCTCAACAAAGTAACAATGCCCTCCGCAAGCATTTCTGTCTGGGAGAAAGATGCCCCCCCCAAACTTTTTTCTGAAACCAGACAATTCAGTTATTCTCCATATGTTCCTCACACCTCTAGCTGCTGGCCCAGTACTGAAGCTCGGAGTACGTCTATCAGCCAGTAAGTCTGCACACGGGCCATTTAAGAGGAATGTTTGTCATTCCAGAGGAATTTTGTCTTATTAAGCTACAATCTTCACTGGTTTTTACAGCTAGAGTTATGGGGACTTCTTTTACCAGCACTGAAACCGTGAGCTGGAAAACCCAGTGTGGGACCAGGACCCCTATTCTGCAGAGATCTTTGTGGCTGAGAAATTCTATTTCTCAACTGCTACACATGGGTGTGGGACTAGCCCATTTCAGGTCTCTACCCTCTTGCTAGTTTTGAGGTGCCTCCCCTGTGTGTTTCCAGTTGTAAGACCTCTGTTCAGCTAGACTTCAAGCAACTTCCAATGATGGTTTTTCTGTAGTCTAGTTGCAATTTTGATGTGGTTGTGAGAGGAGGAAAGCATAGCATTTATCCACTCTGCCATCTTTACCAGAAGCCTGAATCCCTAGAATAATATTTATGAAACTCAAGACTAATCATTTTAGCTCCCTACTTAAAATAGTTCAGTGACCATCCACTGATGATACAATGAAGTACAAACTCCTTAACTTTCATTAAAGGCCTCATGCTCTGCTCTATGTCTGCCCTTCATGTTAATTTTATCCTCACTTAAGTCTCTACTATTTTTTAGGTTGAGTATTATATGGCTATGAAAACTTTCACCTATGAGTCCTTTTATGAGGTAGCTGCTGCCTTCTTTATTTTCTGTGAGACAATGTCTTCTTTGTTAATCCCTATCTCGCCCAGCTTATGCCAATTTTCCATTATCCAACACTGACATCATTGGCTGACTCCCATTTCTCTCTAGGCTAGTCTAAGTTAGGTGTTCTTCTATTTTCCTACTATAACACCTTCTAATGATCATTTTTATATAACTGTGAACTACTTGAGCACTAGAACTGATTTCATAGACATGATTGATTTACATCTCTATTAGCTTACTGTAGTGGAATGGTTATTCATTAATAAAAATATCTTTTATCTCTATTTTTGGATAATTTAATACCTTATTGCATAATATCATTATAAGGAGTGAGCTAATTCATATAAAACACTTTTACAGTGTCTGACATATAATAGGTTATCAGTAAATTTACCTTACTGTTGATATAGTTATTACTAGCAGTAGTAATAATGACATTCCTTCCATACTTAGTCTCTGATCCATAATAACTGTTAGCTTAATGTTAGTGAGTGAACATATTATCCTTTTATGCTAAAGAGAATTTTATAAAGAAGTTTTTGTGGTTTCTTCAAGACTAAACTTTTTACCATGTTTTATTGGTTTCAGAAAAGAAAATATTGTGCATAACTTAGGTCTTTGGCTTTACCTGCAATTTTTTCTCTTCGAGGAAAATTTCATCTTTGAGCATATTATCTTAGTTCATGCTGTATTATGTTTAATGAGAACAAAACCAATAAAACAAACTCAACTCTAATGTCCAGCTTTTCACATTTATCTTATGTTAAAAAATTAATCATATAGGTCAAACCTGGATGTACATAAAAGAGGAAGAACATTAGAGAAAGAATAAGCAGAGGTAAAATAAAAATTTCTTGTTTATTCTTAATTGATTCAACAGATAACTATTTGTTCAAAAAATAATAGCAACAATGTATTTATTATGTATGTATATCGCTATTGTTTGTGCCCCTCAAAATTCATATATTGAAATCCTAACCCCAAAATGATGGTATTAAAAGGTGAAGATTTGGTGAGATAAAAAGTTCATCAGGACAGAAATCCTCATGATTGTTATTAGTGCCCTTATAAAAGAACCCCCATAGAGCCCCTTAGCCCTTCCCACCATGTGAAAATATAATGAGAAGTTGGCAGTCTGCAACTACGAAGAAGGGCCCTCACCAGGACCTGACAATGCTGGTTGACTTCCAGCATTTCAGAATTATGAGCAATAAATTTCTGCTGTTTATAATACACTCAGGCAATGATACTTTGTTAAGCAGCCTGGACAGACTAAGACATATTCACAGATATAATATATATGCATATTGTGCTAATATGTGTGTGTGTTGTGTGTATATATTATATATATGCTTATGCATTTTTATATATAGTGAAATGAATGACAGCAAAAATACAAGGAATGGGAGGAAGGAATTAGGATATTGTAATATAAGGTACACTATGGGTAAGGTGGAAGGGCGATATTTTGAAAGTGGATTAAGTTACTTGTAGATGCATATTACAAGCTCTAGGGAAACCACTGATTTAAATATATATTATATATATATATATATATATATATATATATTATATAACTGAAATGTAAGAAAGGAAGCAAAATTGGGTTATATAAAATGGCCAATCGAAGCCACGAAATATAGAAAAAGTGCAAGAGAAAAATAAGAACAAAGAACAGCATAAACAAATATAAAATAGTAACAAATATGGTAGGTAAAATCAACCATATCAATAATCATTTTGAATATCAATGCATCAATTAATAGAGACTATCAGAGTGGATATAAAAATAGTACCTAACTGTAGTTTGTCTACAAGAAACCTGATTTGAATTATAAAGACATACAGATTAAAAGCAAAAGGATGGGGAAATACAATATGTGCTAACAATAATCTAAAGAAAGTGGAAGTAGATATGATAATTTTGGACAAAGCACACTTCAGAGTAAGGAAAGTTATCAAAGATAAATAGGGACATTACATAATGATAAAGAGGTCAATGCTCCAAGAATATATAACAATATTTAAAGTGTATGCTTCTTAACAATAACAACAACAACAACAACAACAAAAAGTATATGAGACAGAAACTGATAGGCTGAGTGACAACAAAAAGATAACAGAATAAGAGGTCCTGACTTTTATACCCCTACAGTAACACTGATTTAACAGCCATGTAAGGACCAATATGCCTTTGTGAGAATACCAGAATCCAGTCAAGAAATTTCAGCCACCCCAAAAGAGCACAAGCTCAAAAATGACCTCATCGAATTTGATAGAAAGATCAGTTTCACTTTGCCCATTTTTTTCCTCCATGTCTGCACAACTCTGTGCTGAGAGAGAATTACTATGATCTGCCTTCCTTTTGGAGAGGAAAGAGAAAGAAAGGGGTGCATCAAATGTACTCAGCTTTTCAGGGCATTGCCTGAGATATCTATTTTTGTCTTGCTTCATCAAGAGCGCTGATGGAACTGGCATAGTTGAAATTCTCAAGAGAAACTAAGAATGGAGAGAAAGAAAAAAATGACTCTTAGCAGTATATGTGGCTCAGGCAGCCAATGCAATCCCTAGTACTTGGCAGATATCACAGCTACTGATGTGCTTTGTAGCTGCTGGTATTTATTACAGCAGCCAGCATGAATTGCAGCTGTCAGTGTGGATTACAGCAGTTGATGCAACCCTCAGTGGCCTGCAGTGACCCCATCATCCATTGCATACTTTGTTTGCCTGTTCATCCCACAGAAACCAGCATAGAACTCAGCACCCAGCATGGATCGCAGCACTTGATGTGGAAGGTAGCAGCTACTACTTATCACAACAGCCATTGTGACCCCAACAGATGGCATAACCCCCCAAATCCAGTGCTGCCCACAGCATCTGGCACAGCTCCTAGAACCAGCCAGATGGATATCAGCAGATTGCCTTGTTATCAGCAGATAGTGCAGTTCCAACAAATGACATTACATGAATCTCAGCAGCCAGTGAGGCTCTAGGCAGCTGGCAAGGATCTTAGCTGATGGTGCAGATGTCAAAAACACTGCAGCTTGCAGCAGCTGGGATGACCCTTCGTAGCAAGCTTGATGTAGTAAGATTAGGAGAAAGCACAGAATCCTAAGACTTCTCCTTCAGGATAAAGAGAGTAAAGTGAAGCTTGCACCCAATATTCAGGAATTTGGGTGCACTGCCCTAGAAAAAGGGGGAGGACAGCTTTTACTATGTAAAAATTGTAAGAGCTGAGAATCTTTTTCAAATGAACAAACATTGAAATAAGGCTATAAAGAATATAAAGAATCAGAAGAAATACAACACTAAAAATAAATAAACAAGCAAACAAACAAACAGATAAATAAAAAATCAATCAATCTATCTCCATTAACTGAGCCTAAAGAAATAGTGATATAAACATTTCCTGCAAAATAACTCAAAATAATTTTCTTTAAAAATCTCAGTGATTTATAGAAGACAGATAGGTATGTAACAAAATCAGGGGAATGAGACATGAACAAAATGAGAAGTTCGAGAAAGAAATAGAAACCATAAAAAAAGAACCAAAAGAAACTCTGGAACTGAAGAATTAATAAATGAATGGAAAAAACTCAATAGAAAGGCTTTAATAGCAGACCTGATCAAGCAGAAAAAATAATCAGTGAACTAAAAAGGATATTTGAAATTATCCAGTCAGAAAGACAAGAGTAAAAAGAATGTAAAACAGTGAATAAAACCTAAGGGGCTTATGAGATATTATCAAATAAATCAACATTCATCTTATGGAGTCCCAGAAGAAGAAGGGAAAAGAGAAATGGGCAGAAAGCTTATTTAAATAAATAATGATGGAAAATTTCCTATATATCAGGGGAGAAATGGGCATCCAGATTCATGAAGCCCAAAGAACACAATGAAGAGGAACCCAAAGAAGTCTTCTACAAAGACATATTACAATCAAATTGTCACAAGTCAAAAAATGAAGACTTTTGAAAGTAGCAATAGGAAAGTGAATTCCTTTTAATAAGGAGCCCCTGTAAGATTAACAGCAGATTTATCATTAGAAACCTTGCAGGCCAAAAGGGAGTTGGATGAAATATTCAAAGTTCTAAATGAAAAAATGCCAACAAAAATGCTGTACATGAAAATATTGTCTCAGAAATGAAGTAGATATATATTCCAAATAAAAGCTGAGGAAGTTCATTGCTACCAGAGCTGCCGTAAAAGAAATGCTAAATGGAACTCTTCAAGTTGAATTAAAAGGACAATAAGCAATAATACAAAAGCTTATGAAAAATTAAACTCATTCTCTAAAGGTAATATATATCAAAGAATAGAAAACTGGTATACAAATTACTCTTAATTTTAGTATAAAATTAAAAGTCAAAAGTGTTAAGAATAACTATAACTAAAACATTTTAATGGATACTCAAACTAATGTAAGTTCTCTGATATCAATAACATTAAGTATAAGAGCTCACACCTGTCAGAATGGCTATCTTCAATTAGTCAAAGAACAAGTGTTGCCTTGGATGTGGAGGTAAAAAAAAAAAAAAAAAACCTCGTACACTGTTGGTGGGATTGCAAATTGTAACAGCCACTATGGAAAACAGTCTAGAGATGCCTCAAAAAATAAAATAAAAAAAATGGATCTACCTTTTGACCAAGCAATTGCGCTTATGGTATTTATCCAGGAAAAAATCAAAATGCTAATTCTTAAAGATCTGTGCATCCCTATGTTCAAGGCAGCAGTATTCACAATAGCCAAGATATAGAAGCAACCTAAATGCTCATCAGCAGATGACTGGATAAAGAAGTTATGGTCCATATATAAACAAATTATTACTCAGCCATAACTTTATGAAATACTATCATTTGCAATGACATGGATGGACTTAGAGGTTATTATGCTTAGTGAAATAAGTCAGAGAAAGACAAATATCATGTAATTTTACTTATATGCAGAATCTAAGGAATAAAAATAACTAATCAAAAATAGACTCACAAATATAGAAGAAAATCTGGTGATGGCCAGAGGGGAAAGGTGTAAGAGGCTAGGAGAAAGAGATGAAGGTTAAAGAAGTGCAAATTAGTATTTTATAGATGGTCATGTGAATGGGGTGCACGGCACTGGAATGCAGTCAGCAGTAATGTAATGGCAATGTGTAGAGCCAGAGGGAAGAAAGAGTAACCAGGGGGATCATTTCATAAACTATATAAATGTCTAACCAATGTACTGTATATTTGGTTGTATGTTTTTGCTTTTCATCACGTTGAATATTTCTTGCCAATCCCTTCTGGCCTGCAAAGTTTCTGTTGAGAAATCAGTTGACAGTCTTATGTGAGATCCCTTGTAGGTAACCAAATAATTTCTTCTGCTGCTTTTACAGTTCTCTTTGTCTTTCATTTGAGCATTTTAATGAGATGTGTCTTGGTATGGGCCATTTTGTGTTCATCTTGTTTTGGGACTCTGCACTTCCTGGGCTTATATGTCTATTTCCTTTACCAGGTCAGGGAAATTTTCAGTCATTTTTTCAAATACGTTCTCAATCTCTTGCTCTTTCTCTTCTAGTATTGATACCCCTGTGATGGGAACATTATGCTTGATGTCCTCTAAACTATTCTCTGCTTGAATTTTTTTTTTTTTGCTGTTCAGATTGTGTATTTTCTGCTACTTTGCCCTCCAAATTGCTGATTTAATCCTCTGCTTTATCTAATCATTGTCGTTTTCTTCCAGTGTATTTTTTCATTGCAGTTATTGTTCTTCATTTACTTACTGGTTCCTTTTTATGATTTCTATGTATTTTTTCATGCTTACTATCTTTGTTAAAGTTCTCACTGAGATCATCTACTCTTCCCCTAAATTCATTAAGCATCTCTGTAAAGTCTTTGAGCTCAAAAATCTTAGGTCGCTTGTCTCCATTTCGTTTAGTTCTTTTTCTGGAACTTTTTGTTTATTTTGTTGTTGTTGTTGTTTATTTGTTTTCATTTGGGACCCATTTCTTTGTTTCCTCATTTTGGTTGCCTCTATACATTTTGGTTGTTTCTATGTATTAGGTAGATCTGTTATAGCTCCCAATCTTGGCCAGGTGGTTTGCGTGGCCCAGGGGTGCAGTCTTCTATCACCTGTGATTGGTTCTTCAGGCATTGTGTCTGCCCTCCTGTTGTGGTTTACCCTTGATTGCTGTTTATCACATCAGTGAGTTTAATTGACTCTTAGGCTGGCTGGATTTGATGATTGGCCACAGCCACAGTATATGAGCTGCTGTATGTCAGATGTCCCCACAGAATGGAATTCACCCCAACTGTCTCATGTGTATCCTGAGTCCACCCTTTTGGGTCTGTCACTTATGGTGCTAATTGGGTAGTGCTTTGTTATGGTCTGAATCCTGCCTCTGCGTGTGTTTGTTTCTTAGGCACCTTTGGAGGGGTTTTCATTTAGGCCAAGTTAGCGGCTACCTGTGACCTTGTCAGGGCTACCTGGTAGGAGATACAAAGTGATCCAGGATTATTCACTGTTGTGCTGGACATGGAGGCTTGTGGGGGAGGCCAATCCATGAACCAAGATTGATGCTACTGGTACTCAGTATGGTATAGCTCACTAAGAGGATCTGGGCACCTCAGGGCCTGAAGCTGCCTGCTGGCTGCCTGTAAGGCTCAGCTACTGAAAGAGCCTTAGGCGGTACTTGAGATGGGTGAGGCTGGGCCCCAGGAAGTCACTAGAGTGAGTCAAGTAGTGTTTACTATTTTAATTGGTGCCAGTGCTGAAACTAGAGCCACTCCACAAAATGCCCAGAGCACAAGGCCAGGTATCACACACCTCAGACCTGCAGATCTCCTGAAAGTTGTCCAAGAAAGACTTCACTGTGGGCCAGTGCTGATCGTTTGCCAACAAAAGTGCCTCTGGTGGCTAAGCACGCTGAGATTGACTGTTTGCTGCTAAAATATATCTCTTGCAGTGTTATGGGCAGAGCTGGTTGTGTGGTTGCTGAAAGTGCCTCTGAAAGTGAGCAAGTTGGGTGGTGGGGTCACTGGGAGTCACCAGGGTGGCATGAATGGAGTTCACCAGGCCAATGCAGATTCAGATTTGGCTGTTTTGGAGTAGGGTTCAATACAGGAAAGATCGCACCTGCCCCCTAGGCTGCACAGATGGGGGGCTCAGCACAGATATAATTATAGCTGTCTTTGTATTCTTGCCCTAAAAACACACAACTGAGTCTTTCCTTGTATGTCTCTGTTCTCTCCCAAGTCACCCATTGTGGGAGCCCAGGGTGAGTGTCTGCTAGCGAATGAGTTGGCCCATGGGCCCTTTAAGAGGACATGTGAGTTCCAGAAGAGCAAAAGAAACCATCAACAAGACCATGAGGAAACCAAGTGATTGGAAGAAGATATTTGCAAACAATGCTTTTTGATAAGGGCCTGATTTCCAAAATACGTAAAGAACTCTTACAACTCAACAACAAAAAAAAATCAAACCATCCAATTAAAAATGAGCAGAGTACCTGAACAGACACTTCTCCCAAGAGACATACAAATGGCCACAGACTTCTGAAAAGTTGCTCAACTTCACTAGCTATTAGGGAAATGCAGATCAAAATCACAATGACATACCACCTAATACTTGTTAGAATGGCTATCATAACAGGACAAGTAATAACAAGTGTTGCGGAGGTTGTGGGGGAAAAAACTCTCATACACTGCTGTTAGGAATGTAAATTGGTGCAACCATTATGGAAAACAGTATGGAGGTTCAAAAAATTAAGAATAGAATTACCATATAACCCAGCAATCACTCTTCTGTGCATCTAGTCAAAATATTTGAAAAACATTTATTCATAAAGGTATATGTACCATGATGTTCATAGCAGCATTATTCATGGTGGCCAAGACATGGAAACAACTGAAGTGCCCTTCGATAAATGGTTGGACAAAGAAGATGGGGTACAATATATACGATGGTATATTACTCAGCCATAGAAAAGAAGAGATATTGCCATTTGAAAACATGGATGGATCTTGAGATTATCATGCTAAGCAAAAATGTCAGACAGAAAAAGTTGAGAACTATATAATTTACTCATATGTGGGATATAAACTAAAAACAACAAATGAACGTGAACAAACAAGCAGAGGCTCATGGACATAGACAATAGTTTAATGGTTACCAGGGGGTAAGTGGCGAGGCAGGAGATAGTTAAGGATAGAGGAGTCAAATATATGTTAACAAAAGGAAATTTAACTTTGGGTGGTGAACACAATACAATACACATATGACATATTGTTGAATTGTACACTTGAAACCTATATGATTTAATTAACCAATGTCTTCCCAATAAATTTAGTAAGTAATCGATACTGGCATATTACTAGAATCCCATGCAGTTATTAATAATCATTTTACTCCATCATCATATCATATGAAAAGTATCTCTCAGGATAAGGCAACTCAGATTTTCAGACTTCTGTCTAGTCTTATCGGGTTCCAAAAGCAGGAGTGTTTTCTGCAAACATGTGGCTTCATATTTTTAGGCATGTAATATAATTGAACTAAAAGACAATATCATTTCTTGCTTTGAGCTTCTCTTGAGGTGTTAAAGTAATATTGAATTTCTCTTATTTGATTATGTATGTATGTATGTATGTATGTATGTATGTATGTATGTATGTGTTTGTTTATTACTTTACCCTTAGCTACTATTCCTCTTTCTCTCCATTTATACACAAACTCTTTCAACTTTGGAAGTGACATTAGGTTTGGCCACTGTGCTGATCAAGTTTGCAGGCAGCAGTACTAGTCTGGCAATTCCTCCACCTCAGTCCACCCTGTTCACATAGGGTAATGTTACATAGGTGGGAACTAGTGAGATATCTTTAACATCAGGCAATATAGCTGCATTTATTTCTAGACCCAGTTTTGTCAAATGTGTTGAAAGCACATCCTGCACAATCAGGCCTTTAGGAATCTTGTCATAAATGCTGAAAACACTGTTACATTTTTTTTTGTTGTTTGGAAATTATCTCTGATTCCAGCCCTTGTATTTGCAGCCTTGGTCCTTGGCCACTGCATCAGGTAGAAGAAGAGGATCCCTGCTTTTGATATATTTCCTTTGTATTCCTCAGGTAGTATAAACAATTATAACTTTATTGTGGAATAATTCTTGACACAGCTATCACCATTAGACTATTTCTTCAATATTCTCTTAGACGTTATGAGTATTTGAGGTTTTAAGCTCACTTTATGTCCTTCATTGATTGGGGTAGTTTCATTAATGTCTTATGGGAAGGTAGTAACTAATCCTCAGGTGGAAATTCTGTAGTCCAAAGTTCCAGTAGTTGTCACTGGAATGTGTTCACAGGCTTTTACCATAACATCAATTTCGCTCCACTTAGTGCTATTACACAGAGAATTGGTCCCTACCAGCACTTTAGCTTCTATTCCACACTGTATAGACTCAGGCCATCTTTTTGGTTCCCTTTAAGAAATGTCCAATTAATATTTCTTGAAGTGTAGATTTACATGCCTTCTGTTTTACAATACTAGGTAGGGGAATGTTCCTTAAACAAATACAATGTCTACCTCTTAATACAATCAGGTAAGAGATGCAACCACTTCACATAAAGCCTGATTAAACATACCAATTCATCTA